>OX402531.1:18303845-18401499 GCA_948098885.1 Drepanosiphum platanoidis
TCAACATCGTATTCCGTCACGTTATCGACGTTATCAATTAGATTCCGAGTGAAGCGAGCTTGATTTTACCACGTGATTATCTGTGCGTGCGTGTGTGTTTCGACGAGAAGAATCGACCCGATTTTCAATTTCACGCAAATTTTGTCTAGTCGGCTCTGGGAGGGGGGCCGAATTTACGGAATATTGGTTTTCGAAAAATCTAGCAGAAATATACTAATTTTTTACCACACATTGCCTATAGATCGTATAACTGTATTGATATTTTGAATTTTCAGAGTTTTCTTAGTTTTCTTTATCGCAAAATTTCGATATAGTCTGACAGCTACGTTGCTCTTAGATTGAGTAGAAAATATCGAAAATCGGCTCACGTGGTTTTTTTAAATTTTTATTCAAGTTTGAATTTTAAACATTTTAAACTGACAAAATCATAAAAATCTGTACATTTTTCTTGTTGAAAATTTGTTAACTCAAAGCTTGAAAATTGAATACAAGAGTCTTCACAAGATACTTTATTTTTATTTTGTCAGTGTAATAAAATTTCACCCGGAAAGTTGCTAAAAATATTTATAAGCGTTTTAACGAAATCAGATATTTCGACGATTTAGAAAGGGAAGCTGATCCACCAGCCCTCCTATTTCGCTCAGAATCGTGTTTCTAAAGCAATTGCACATTGTTTTAAAATTTAAAAGGCTCATTCACCAATATCAATCACTCTTCACCCGTATCTCATTTGAGTCTTCTATCTCATCCGCTTTATATCATTACAGTCGCCACATTTTTCATCGCGTTTGTTTTCCCGTCAATCGGGATGTGTTTGATGATCCGTCATGTGCGTAACTATATAGTTGTTTGAAGAACAGGATTTTGGATGGCCCTTTCGATATTTTCCTAGTCTCCCATAAATCTGTTTATATGCGCGTTAGTAATAATGTCGGAAATCCGAAATACTGTGAAATATATATAATATTATCTATCTGTTAATATATATAATATTTTGATTTTGATTTTAATTATGCGCTGAAGTGTTGTTTTCTCAACAAGGGACCTTGTAAACCTACTTAAACTTTAAATAGTTTTGATTTTACACATTTAAGTATAATATATAATAATATATAAATCTTTATAAATTATTATACATTTTACAACGAAAATATGCTGAAACTATTGTAAAAATATTAACGATTGATTCGCGGAAGCTCGTCTTTTATTTTTCCCTTGAAAACAAATCGAAAATTTAAAGCTTTCCCCAATGCAAGCCGATATAGTTACGCCCATGACGTGTTTCCTTAACTCTTTAGTACCTATATAATATAAGGTTAGGTGTATTATTATATTGCACGTACACATACACACAAATTGTTTAGGTATATTTATGTAAAGATATAGGTAGGTAGTTACTAGGTAGAGGTGGTTGGTAGCGATCAACAAGGTTATCTGAGCATAAGGGATCATATCGGCGGCGCAACTATCTATGTTTTATTCGATCGTAAACGTAGTCGCCAGAACGCAACACATATCATTATGAAATAAAATATACTAACGCGCGTGTGAGCGACTTCGTTTTACGAATATTGTAATAAAATTATTCGCATAACTCACTAATCGCATTTCAGGGTAATACATACGGATACGGTGTACATAGTACATACATATATATATATATATATATATACGATATACGAGTATATATATAGGCGCATACGCAAATAACTGCGGGCAAAATACAATTTAACCGCAACATCAATGTTTAACAAATTGCTACGGGGGTGTGTTCTAATCTACTGTTAATAATGGCGTGTTTTATACTTATACATGTATATATTATTTATATTACAATACCAATAATATAAATACATTTCGGTAAGTTTACCGTAGGTACTACTCGTGCAGAATGCAAGAAGAGGAACGAGGATATTCATGTCTATTTATACGTATGTTATGTGTCTGTAGGCGTCGTCATAACTTATATATATATATTATATAATATATATATATAATATAGTACATGATACTATATGTAGGTATATTATATACGTATGTTATAATAATATAAGCGAAGAAGAAGTCAATAAAAACGGCAACACATGAATTGCACGCAACAATAAAAATAGGTAGACAATAATAGTATAGGATTTTTCACACGAACAAAAAGTGGTTTATGTTAAAAAAAAAAAAAAAAAAACCAAAAACAAAAATAAATAAATAATAATAGTCGACAAAGAAATTTTGTATAGACGTTGTTTCAACTTACTGGTTGGAACTTGGAGAGGAAGGTGTGCAAAGTAAATCTCCCCTGTAAAACATGATTGTCTGAACTATTCAAGTGTATAAGATTACATAAGATATATAAATTGATAGGTATACTATGTGCATTTTTCACTTATAACAGAAGTATAATATGCCACTACCTATAATTGGCTATATTCAAAGTGTTCATTTGTGTTCTTCATAGTTGTGTGTACTAGTTGTATTATTGCTAAAAAAAATAGCTCGTGTGCAAAGTACTTGTGAAAAAGCTAAATATAATAGAAATGTATTATAGATTGTATATTAATTATACCTTATGCATAGAAGTTTGGTGATTTCCTTTAATTTTAAAAAGTACAAAAAAAAAAAAAAAGATAAAAAAAATGCATCGCTCTACGTTGTACATATTAAATCTACGTTTAAAATAGTAAAGTAAAATATTGTGTTATACTATTTTACCCAGTGTTTCGACATTAGATACAAGCACTGTGTGCCGTGTGCTTAAAGTGAAAAATGTTTTTTTTTTTCAAACGGCCGAATTAAACCTCGATGTCATCAGTTCATACTTCCGAATCTAATTTATCGGTCGACTTCATAATTTTTTTTTTTTTTTTTTTGGTGTAATAATTTTAACTGTAAATTTTATCTCCGAAGAATTGGATCATTTAGAGTAGGTACACATTCATGTACACGTGCCAGTGAGTAATACACGTCGATGGAATTGATAGAATAGAAGTTTTATCATCCATAAAACCAGACGTGAAATGTCAGGCACACATTATATACACGGTGTGTATCAATCTGTAAATTATTTATGACTACAGCTGAACATTTACTCGTACATTATTATTTAATTTATTTCTCATTAAACATTGGAAAAAAAAGAATATTGTCACGTGACCACTTTTCAATGGCAAATCGTTGGAGATTAATTTCAACTATTACGGACATCAAACAATTTGATTTGTCTAAATAAATAAATCGCGGTGAATAGTTTCTGAAACGGTTAAATTCGATTATACTCACGTCACGTTAGTATAGATTTAGTATAGCATGTGTTTTTTTTTTCCTTTCGCACGCTGATTAAATTAATCCTTTTTCATAATACAGCGCTAAATAAAATTCATATACTATTTTTAATCTGTTAATGATGTTAAACTTAATGTAAAAATCAAACGATTTGTCCCCTGTACAGTCGATTAGTCTTATCATTAAAATCACCTGTGTTCGTAGCCCGTAAAATATAGAAATGTTATGATTACACGTTTGTAATATAATAGCATTGATTTTATAACATAAAATATATCAAATGTTAAATTATAAAACCAATGGCAATATGTATCATCGTTCGCGGTTTATTTACTTACCTATAAGGTATGTCACTGAGATTAGATTGACTATGGGATTGCGAGACTTTTACAGAATTTATCGGGAGCTCATGAGGTGAGCTGGTCAGACTCCTGTCGCTGCCCCTTCGCTTTGCGCTGCTACACGATGATGACTGATTTGCTTGCAATACAGACGACGACGTGCCCTGTTGGTTTGAACATCCAGTGCCTCTTATGCGTTCCTTGCACTCTGCCTTTTTGTTGGCAGCACCGCCGACTAGTCCGAAAAATCTAATCAAATGAATGACATTGGTGTAGTTTAAATCCGTTTAAATTTTAAAGTTTTCGTGTATTTAATCATCGAGTCTAATTCACACCGGTAACGTTGAAATATCATGTGACATTGATAATCGTAAACTTTTACAATCCTACATAGTTATTTTAAGACATTTGTGTGATTTACATTCGGGAGTTTTAATATTTGATTTTATATATACCTTCGTCTAGCCGAAGGCTGAACTCCGTTTGCGAGGAGGTTTTTGTAATGTTCCGACCGAATGAATCTCGGATAACAGTCTTTTTTCAAAAGTAACGTATACACATGTTCTGCAGCACTGTCAAAAGTGAATCTCGATGGATTTTTCATTTCTTTGTGTGTTCTCTCCATTGTTTTGCCATCTATATTAATTTCGCATGGAGCACCGGGCGCTAGAAACTCACTGAAAATGATGTAAAATGTATTACGTACTTGGTGCCCACATGTTTTGTGTTTAATTCGATTCTACACGAAATTGTTAACAATATAAATATTAATCATGCTGCGCGCGTTGTATTCTACAGTAATAATAATAATAATTTATGGCATATATTCCCGTAGAATACTCACTCATATATTTCTTTGACTCTTAGTAGAATTTGTGACTGACAACTCCGTTTCAAATCGTTGACTGCTAACCAAAACCGAATGTTCTCGTGGCTGTATTCTTTTCGAAGATAGTTCGTGAACTCGTGAAGACCTGGGTAAAAATCAAAAACATATTAGACGAGTGGAACGCACCACCCCATTTCAACTACTACCATCATATAAAGGTATTTATCATGTGGTTAAATATTTATTTTCGGACGAATTAGTATATTGACCCATTGTTATTGCACTCGTATATGTAATGGAGTGACATCGTTATGTAATTAAATTTTATAAAATACTCGCAAATATGGTCTCAAACATGACAAAACAAAGGGTCGATAAAAATTGGATACTAAATGTCTGACATGGTAACAAAAAGGTGAGATACAAGACACGAATGAGATACAGCTGGTGACGGGAGATTGATGTCGGTGAATTGGTCTTTTAAATTTGAGACCAATGTAGTATTTTGCTCTCGAAAAAAAAAAAACGATTCTGTCTGAAATGGGTCAGTTACAAACTTTCGTTGCAGACTTTCGTATTTTTATAAAAATTTCAGTGACATTTGATTATTGAAATGTTTATAAAAAAAAATTGTGCATATGTATTTTCGAAAACACTTTCGAAAATTCGAAAAATTCGGTTTATATCAATAACACATTTTTTGTCTTCCAATCTACCATTCTAGTTTAGACGACTCAAATTTCCCGTAACACTATGCTTTTCGATGACCATCATAAATTCAATAGTAATAATGACATTAAAAATATTTAAAATTGTAGTTTAAAATCAAAGAAAATTTCAATTAGATTTACAAACAGAAAAAAAAAATTAAAAACCATAGATCATAATAAAACCAATAGACCTCACATTTCGTTTTAAATCTTAAAAATATTCCTGTAAAATACCGTGCACAGACAAAGCCGTGCGGGGACAGCTAGTAATAAATATTCGGGGAAAATTTCAAGTCCCTGCGATCAATACTTTTCAAGTTACGACGAAAAAAAAGAAAGATTTTGTCAAAAACCGGTGTGCCGTAAATGTCGCCGTTTTTTGTCAGTTTTTCGTGTCAGCATTTTACTTATAACTTTTAAACTGTCGAGAAATTCAAAATGATAAAAATGATCTTCCAATGCCATTTGGGACCGAAAACCTCCCGGGGAAGTTTTTGATAGGACAACGTTGTCTAGGAGAAAAGTTGTCGACAGACACGAAAAAAATAAAAACACCCACATCTTGGTAAAATCAATAGATTCTTCGTTTCGCTCGGAATCTGAAATAAAATATTTACCAGTTGCGTCGGACACCAAATCTTCCATTGATAAAGCCCATCTTTTTATGCGTTTTTCAGTTATAGCTTCCACCCTGAAACATTATTTACATTACGTATACTATGCCATCTAATTGCATTCGATTCGGTTTGTACATATTTTCTGTAGTTCGTTTCCTTTAGTAACATTAGTTTTAGACTTACATCGGGCTATTGAATGTCCAAAACGTCGAGTCGTCTGTTACCCATGGATTCGATGGCTGAGCACCAGTAAGTAGTGGGTCATACTCGTGATACGTCTCGCCAAACGATACTAGACCATCCAACGCCACTGATGTTTTAACGCGGGTTCTTCCGATACAATTTCTTAATAATTCCACCTATAAAATATCGACACATTTATCGCGCAGCCTAAAACCACTTTTCTGTTGTATTTTAATGCCCGCGATCAAATTGGTAAATTTAAATTTGGTTATAAAGTAATATTTTACTTATATTACGAGTAAAACGCGTCTTTGAGACTTTGTGGAAAAAAGTTTTTTTTTATAACTTATAGCCTAAATTTAAAAAAGTTATCATTTCATAATAATAACTTAATAAGAAAAAATTTAAAAATAATTCCTATCACAACAATAATATACACATATTTTTGTATGTTCATGTATTTTTGGATTATTATATTTTTATTTCGTTTACTTCTCTTCGGAGATCTTCGGAACTTCTCTTTTTTTTAGTCGAAAAGCTGCCACCGATTTTTATCGGTATCTGTTCCATAACACTGACACATCCTGGAGGAGGTCGATGAACTCTCCAAAATGCCCTTTCTTGGCTATCAGTCACTATTTTTTCGCCTTTTTTCCTGTCTTTGCTCAACCGCACCTAAAATAATCGATCCATGTACAGTTCATTTGTCATCAAGATTGATTACTGAAATTGATAAAAACGTTATTTAATTTTTACTTGTTCTTCGGCCTGCATCGTGATAAATTCCCATTTGTTTTGTAGATTTTTTTTCAAGCTGTTCAACGAATCCTAGGTTTTTGCAACAAAAAAATATTAGTCACTCTACTCAATGTTAGAATGAAATAATTAATGTTTTTTTGAGAAAAGCGTACCATAAAGACACTTTTTCGTTTACATAAAAACACTATTGTCTTAAAAATAGGTCTTAATTAAAATTGAAAATACACACATGGATTAAACGTAATACACAAATACATATTAAGGTTCAAACTTGAACATTTTTTTTTAAATTAATTACGCAACGTTTCAATTAGTTTGTAAAATATTTTGAAAAAGTTCCACCAGAAAGCTGTAACATAGATGACTATAATATAGTTTTATAAATTTTTTTAAAGATTGCTCGGGATAGTAAAATATTGTGTGTATACGATTTTATAACAGAGGTGCTCTTTTGTGAAATGCGGAATAATACGTAGTATATTATAATTTAGTCATGGTGAATAATCTTGAATAACTCGAAGTTTTCGACAACTTAAATAACATTTCGTGTCTTTTCAAATGTATTTTAATTAAAATTAATCTCGATAAAAAAAAACTGGAATTCGTTATCTTCTTCAGATTCGAGTTATTTGCCAGTTGACTGTACTTTGGCATCTCGATTTTATTGTTGCCCCAACTAACTCTATATTATTATTTAATTTCACGATTGTACATTTTATTCGTTTAATAATAACAATTTTTAATATTGTAGATATGATACGAAGTTTATTAATTTTTTCAAAATAAATTATAATACTTGTTGCGTTATTAATGTCATCGTGTAACAAAAAAAAAATGAACAGTATTTCGAGCTCTTATAATTTATGGTATTTAGTTTTTTTTTTCTTTTTTTAATATTTCGTGCATTATATACGTAAGTAACAATTTGTATTTTTGCAAATGATAAAAAAAGGTTTGTGATATCAGATTCAAGAGTTAAATGATCTGCCCGATTCTCACATTCCTTAATAGATTTTTTTTAACAGCTGTATATAAACAATACATTGTGTATTTGCTTACCATTTCATAGTCTTCTAAGGCATGTCGTTGTTTGTTTCGAAGCAGTCTTTTTGATAGGTATATCGCATATTCTACGTTATCAGGATTTTTTTGAGAACATGGCCAGTAATACGGAATCTAAAATTACAATATCGATTCGAATAATTTAAATCTAGATTAACACTATAGTGGGATGGATCCAGAGTCTAATTTAGGGGAGAACTTTTTCGAGAATAAAATCCTCGGACTTGTGAAAAAAAAAAAGCAGCAAGTTGTTTAGAAATTATAATTATTTTAACGTGATAAAATAATTTTTTCCCACATTTTACTATGAAGTGAATTTAAATCGAATTTACATAAAATATATAATAAATGTTAAAAATAATTTTCAGATTATTATTACAGTTCCATTATGGTTATAATAATACGAGTTCTTAATTTTTTTTTTTTAAATAATCAGGCTTGGGTTTTGTGGGAGAGTTTTAATCTAAATCAGTCTGGATCTCACACTCATATTATATTATATACTATATTACACAGGTGTTATTTATCTTACTTGAAATCTGTATAGAGAACTGTCATCTTTTAAAGTAAGAGTTTTTGAGTCATTTACGGGAAAGAAGTATCCGTATTGACATAACATATTGGCTATATGGACCGCTTCTACAATAAAAATAATAATAATATATTTCTATGTTTTCTGTAAAACAAGAAAATCATATCAAGTATTTCAAACTATTATATCTTAATTATAATATTATAATTTGTTTAAAGGCGCGTAGTCTGAGGAAAACTTTGGAGTTTGAAAATGTTGAATAATAAATGACCGTAATAATAGGAATATGTTTGAAAAAGAAAGTTCACGTTGTGGTATTTTAAATCTTATTCAAACTCAATTTTCATGAAATATGGATTTTTTTATTATAATGTTATAAAATTGTTTCTTCGATAGTTTTTTTTTTTTAGGGATGGGCCGATACCGATACCCGATAATAATATCGGCCGATATCTGGCACTATCGGAATATCGGATATCGATTTTTTTTTTTATATCAGTTTATGGACTGAGAAAGTAAAATATCAGTTTGGTTATCGGTATTATATCGGTGATGAATATCGGATATCCCTAGCTTTTTTAAGTTATTATTAGCATACGATAAATGTCAATAAACAGCACGCGTTTGTTCAAAAATTAAATAAATAGTCTCTACAGATAAAATATAAAGAATTTAAATCATAATTGATGAGTTGTGCGTGTTATAAACTACTATAACAGTGTTTATTTTTAAATTTAAACAAATATAGATATTTACATAAACTTTTTTTTTAGTGCAATCTATCCATTTAAACTTTGGTGACTTAAAATTATAATTCAAATAACATTTGTATAATTATTATAATTCAATATCACGAGGATAAAATAAAACATAAAAAGTACTTGGTTAATTTTTTTCTCGATAATATGGAATAATACAACCTTTTGTATGTATTTTTTAAGAATTTTACAATATACCAACCCACACATGCAAACTATACTTCGGTAAATATTTTCCAAGTAGTTAGTAATAAAAAACAACCCGAAATACACGGTATTGTTTATTTTATCGTCTTGTATGTATAATATGATCAATGATTAAATATGTTCAAATAAATTTATTCTTTTTATGATTTTAGTCATATATCAAACTTCAACATTTTGGTTACAGTATAAATCGGCCAGAATACAGTGACTGGGTGTTGGGCACTCGTCCCGCTTCGCTTATCTCAGGGTAAGTCAGTGTTATATTATTATTATTATTTATTATACATTTCAAAGCAATGATAAATCATTCGAGTTAAAAAAAAAAAAAAAGACCCGGGTAGAGCTCGATTTACGGTACAGTTTATTAAACTTTAAAAAAAAATTTCGTATGGCATATAAAGAATTCACGAACAAATGTTTTCGAAATGTATTGAAAGTAGTAATTAGTGTGATAAAGATTATTATTCATTTGATTTTTCAAGTGGTCTAGAAAATCGAGATGTTTTATCTTGATGAAAAAACAAAAGTGAACTGTCGAATTTTCGAATAATAGTTAGAAAGACTTGTGATCTTTGTTTACTTGGAGATTTTTAATTTATGCAAATTAAAATCAGAGATGACGATTTTAATTATTTTTTAATACCCGTAAAGTCTACCTATAATGTTGTAATAATTATTAATGATTTTTGTTGGAAATATTTAGAAGATCGTAGAATCCATAACCTTTCGTATTTTATAATTATCGAGGTGAAAGTTTTCCCATAATATGTTTATAGATTTTCATTAAGTTATGGAAAAACTCGAAAATCCATGTACTTAATAAGTATTATCTATATTTTACTTTCATTTTTATAAAAGGGGCCTCTCATTCCATCATAGAATCAAAAGGGTATATAAATGAAACGTTCTGTATTAAAATATTTTTCATCCACTTGATATATTTTTTTGAATTTTGTATTAGATAATTAATTAGGCAACGTAACTATTTTAAACATAATAGTTTCTAATATTTTTGTAATTTGAATAACTTAGTTAGAATTAGTATATCTTCTAACTTGTAACCTCGTTTCACATTGTTGATTGAGAATAAATTTCAATTTGATGAGCTCGAGGTTGAATGACAAGAACATTGATCAAGCAGAATACATTTTCAATAAGGAACCAATTCTGTTTAGGTATTACATATTATTCATTGTCACCGTAGAAATAAAACTTGCAGTCATAAAAGTAATCCTCTCCGATATAGCATTCCTTAAAATGATGAACGGAAGAAGGACACTCGGGTTGTTTATTGCTATTGATGTTCTGTGTAGGTAATATTGATACGATATTGTATTCGGGTACGGCGTTACATAACTCAAAACGACAATTCTATAATATAATGTTCTCAATAAAGGATAACCCTTAAACCCTATAATGCGTTGTCGGAAAATAAAAATGTATTTAATATTTTTTCTGTTGAACTTTTTATGTAACAATTATAGTGAGAGTGGCACACGTTGTAGTTATAGTATACGAATATCTAATGATCTGGGAAATTCAGATTTTCACCCATTTATTACATTTTTGTATAAAATAAAATCAAAACGCTTTTAACTAATTTCTTTATTATTCAGACGAGATGAAAAAAATTACAAGCACGTATACTATATAGACTAATAGTTATACGAATAAATAAAATAAAAACTGACTGGTGAAAATGTTACGAAAAATAAAAGAAAGAAAAGTAACCGTTGAAATGTGTGAAAAATCCTTTCTGAAAATTCCCTTACAATCTTATCTTATAGACACACGACTATAATATTAAAACGAGTTATGTAAATATGACTGCAGTAGAATACGTAATGTATATATATATATATATATATATATATATAATGTTCTAGAAAAGTATATTAAATCTGTAAAGTACAATATAGAAAAAAAAAAACGAAAAACTATACTTTGCAAATATAGCAACTTTTTAATTTTTTCACATTTTTAATGCATTTACACATTTTTTGCGATTCTTTGCTGAACATAAATTCATTTTGTAATACATAATTTTTCAACTATAGCTTAATTTAATCTAAGATTTACTTAAATGTAACATAAATTAAAATAGTTTGTTTTTGTCCTTAGATATAATTCACATCAAAAAAATGTATGTACACTGTACGCTGTATTTTAATGCTTAAATGTTATATGAATAGAAATTAATTAAAACGTAAAACTATATCAACATGTTCATACGACGAGTGTGATAAATGATCATATCGAATTAAATTATATTCTAATAACTGTAACAAAGTTATTATTTTTACCGAGAACCAAAGACTACGCGAAAACAATTTCTCCATTACATTTCGAAACTCAATTTCATAACTTATTAAAATATATAAATGTATAACACATACATTTATAATTATAGTTCATCTCAGTGGTGTCAAACTTAATAATATAATTTCAAGGTGTTAAAACTGACATGTTAGTTATTTAATCAAATAAATTTAAGCTCTATAAAAGATTTATATTTATCTATTTATTAATAAATAATTTGAAACTGTATGGACATTTTGTTTAATCAATTGTTAATCCCGCAAATAACAATGATTGGAATTCAACTTGACAAATTAATCAATCTGTTTAGATTATTCCTGGAAATATGTTTTCATAATCTAATTTCATACACGAAATTGAAAAACTATAATTATGTTTCGAATAAACTGTGAATATAGACGAAGTATTTTAATGGTTCTAATAAAATTATATTCTTGTCTTCCGTAAAATCAAAAGAACCATCAAGCTTATAACAAACCGACTTTTTTTCAAATTATTAATATTAAGTTTATTTTTCGGTTTATCGTGTTCAACAAAAATCAATACGAGTTGTATATTTTACATTTTAGTATAAACTATTTTATTAAAATCATTTTAATAATTTAAACTTACCAGTTTCGTCGACAGTTAAACGGTCCATTAGCCACTCAATTATGTTATAACCTAAAACAATGCAATAAAGGTTTATGTTTAGGTTATCGTGTTGAACAAATTATTTTCTATAAAATATTCATATTAAAATTCTATCATAGAAAATCTGATTATACCTAAACTAATATTACGAGTGTTTTAATGTATGAATTATAATATTGTGTAATTTACAAAGGATTCTACGAGAATTTTATTTTATTTTTTAAAAATGTATATTAACCTTAAAAGTTTGATTTTTTTTAAAAATTATCACCTACGCTTCTTCGTAAAAATTAAATATTAACGTAGATAAAAAAATTATCGCAAAACGCTTTGCTCTCAAACTAAAAGATGCAGCTTGAAAGGTCAGGTTAGGTTAATCTGAATAATTTGCAGAATGTCCCATGAAGATTAATTATTACACCGATATTTCCTAAAGAAATAAATTCAAATATTTCTTTGAATAATAATTCAATTAAACTATTTATATTTTGCGCGAATTCCGTATGATTTTTATTTATTTGTATCAATTGCTATGCAATCAACAGATTAATGTACTATGCTGAAATAATATACAAAATAAGAAATTTAGGATATTAATTTAACATAAAAAATTCACACTGAGAACGAAATAATACTCAAGACATACTTGATTTATATTCGCAAGCATTAAATTGTATTTTTGTAGGTGTAATAAATAAAAGTATTTCTTTCATAAAAGCCCGTTAGGTACTCGTCAGACATATAAAGTCAATATACGTTCAATTAAGGTACACCCGCTTCTCTCTTTTCATGCTACTTCCAATCCCAAAGTAAAAGTTTCAGCGTGTTAAAGTGGTTCTTCCGGCCGGTGAAATTTGTGCTTAGGGAATTTGTTTCAAAACAAAGGGTTGCCAACCGATATTGATTTTCTTAGAGTGGCTTAACACAAAGACCAAGTGAAATAACAATAAATAACAACACATTTCTCGTCGTCTACTCTAAGATTAATTTCATTCAATTTCTCGCGTAAAAAGTATTTTAGTTTTCTACAAACGGCTAAAGTTTAAGAAAATTATAAATTGAATTTTTTTTCATTACAACGGATCTTTTACTGTTTGGCACGCTTGGATTTACGTATTATTATTTTATGGTTGAAGCCATTGACCTGTTAAGATATTTAATTCTCTCGTTTTTTACAAATATTTGCTTTTAATTTGTACACTATTATTTTATTGTTACAACATGTCAATATATTATATACTCGTAAATTATAAGTTTGAAAATCGAACGAGACTTGTAAACAACCACCATGTTGTTAATGTTGTTAAAATTATATTTTATAATCATTCTAAAGTGTATGGATTTAAAATTTATTTTGACGATTCCGACAGACATTATAATCATTATATCCAAATTTTTATGGACGTAACTTGAACGCGTTTTCGGGGAGGGCTAACTCGGTTTCATAAATATAAATAAATCGCATCAATTTACTACAATATAATGCCGGTTTTGGAAGTTAAGCGAGAAAGATGGCATCCATCTGAATTTTCGGAGTAAATTAATAATGCTTGATAATAATTATTCTTGGCTCATCGATGGCGAATTTTCGAATAATATTTTCTGTTTTCTTAATTTTTTATTTTTATTCGACTAGTAAGTGTATCACTGAATAAAATAATGAAATTTAGGAAATAATAATCGTGAAAACGTAGTTGGTCGCCTGTGACGATGAAATAGATGCAGCCGTGATCAAAGTTCAAATACACGAACAAAATTAATCTGGTTTCTATTGTCTCGCCGCCTACTACCTCTGGTATGACCGTAGACCCGAAATTAATGATAATGAGATGAAATCTCGATTCGAACGAAACTCGTTGACTTTCTTTAATTAGTCTTTGTCGTTTCAGTTATGTTCGAATCGTCGTTTGAAGTATGTTGTTAATTTGCTAGCCGTTATTGTAGTAATGTGTCGTCGTTTTTTAAGCTTTAGTGATTTATTTATTCCATTTGTTTAAACAAATTTAACCTTCTGAATTAAATTATGAATCCAGTTATGATGGAAACCGCGTGTAGTAAAAATATAGCTGTATTTTTGCAAACGTCCATTTGACGTCGAAAGTTCGTTGACAGAACTGAATCACCTTTCAAAGTAGGTAAACCCGTGAACCCATTCTTATTTTGCTTATTTTGAAATTGCTCAATTATTCCAACTATAGTAAATGAAAAATTATTGAATTTTAAAATTGTATTTATTATTTTACGAATACACATTTGGATAAAAATAATTGTGTAATCTTATAAATTTATTAATTAAATTTAATATATGAGATTGTATAAATTTTCATTAAAAAAAAAAATAAAAATATATTAATTTTGAAAATAATTCCTTTCATTCTTTTACCAGCTGGTAAGTTATTTTTCATTGAACTAACTTTTTTAAATCAAATCGTATTAAATGTAAGACAGATACAAATAATTAATTTTACTACAAACTTTCATTGATATTATATGTGATAATGAATATCATGTCGGATTCATTTGATTTATATATTTATCCCAAATGTCAATTGTTTGTCAATACCTACTATGAATGCTTGAAGAGATTGAAAGGCATTCTCTATATAATAATAATACTGTATGAATGATTAATATATACTTCTATTATGCATACGGGTGATACAAATCATAATTTCTCTAAACTCTAATTTCGAAATAAATATTACCATAAATCATTCACTGTTGCATCCAACAATAATTGTATTTGGTTTTCATTTTTGATTATAATGAGATAACCAGTGGTCGAATTGGGGAGGGGGGAGTACGGGGGATGGCCGGAAAAATTTAGATTCTATAACTTATGTTTTTTTCTGGTAATTTCTTTCACTCTAAATTTGTTTATTCGTGTTAACTATTTCACGATGAAAATTTTCTAATGGAAAAAATAAGAAAAATTGAAAAAATTATAGTTTTTGATGTTTCAAATTATATTTAATATTATACACAGTACATAGACTAGATTTTTTAAAAATAAAAAGAATAAAAATAAACTTCGATATTCTCAAAATGATAAAGCTTTTGAAATTCATTATGTTCACTATCAGGTTTTATGAATCATTTGTCTGAAATACATAATTGTAATTTTTAGATAACAATACTACAATATTATTTCATAATTGTTGGTTCATTAATATCAATCACTATTCAAATAATTATATTTGGAATAATTTTTAACGAAAAAAATTGCATTTGAAATGTTCTCGGAGAGGCGATAATACTATTATAACATCGCAATGTTGTTTTGAAAAATAAATGCGTGCCAACAAAAAATTATTTGTAATTATTTATTTTATTTTGAGTTATACGTTTCAAAGCGCTTAATTTCTCAGTTTAAAAGTAGATATCATATCATTGTGCAAGGTTTTCATTACCGAGTTCACCATTATCGGACGTAAAGCTCCGTTCTTCATTTTCTGTACATTCAATTTATCTTATTCTTGTTTTCTCTCTTGCTCAGTCTTTGTCTTTTAATAGTGAACAACCCAACTTCTGTCGTATCAGAAATCCTGCTTGCGTATTACATTTACTAATCCCCAAAGAAACTCTAAATAACACTCGTCTTTTTAAACATTGAAGTTTAATATTTTTATTTCTATATCAAAACTAGTCGTTATTTGTGATCCATTTTGTGATTAATTTTAATCCACGTATGACTGTAACTAAAATTTTAAACCTATAAATCTTGGTATTAATCATGTTTGTGGCTATAGTTTGTGGCTAGTGTTTTTAGATATTTACTGTAACGATTAATTACGAGTAGAACAAAGAACAAAAATAAATGTAATTTTATATTATCAAATAATGAATTTCGAAATTTAAGCTATTATTATATAAATGCTTAAATTGTGAAAAATATTTATATTTTTTAAATTTTATATCTTAAACAAAGCTAATCAAATTTGTTCTATTAAAATTAGTTTGTTTAAACAAGATTTTTTTGTAATTTTGAATATTAAAAATTGTTTAAAGTTCTTTTAAAAGAACAAACTGGAATAATAATATTAATATTATTAAAATTGACGATATTTCATTAGATTTATTTTATTGTTATTTGAAGATATTTTCGTTTAAATTAGGTACAACAACAATCTAATAGTTAAAATGGTTTTTCATATTTTTCGAACAATTAAATATGAAACGTATTAATCAAATTGAAAAAAGTTTATTATCACACAAAACGATGTTTTATGATTTTTTTATCTATATGTACCTACCTAATTTTAAAATAATTTTAATAAAGATAAATTGTTTTTTTATTGTAATTGTACGTTAACAATTGTATTTTACGATTACATTTTATAAATCGATAATTTAAATGTGTTTAGTGTTTAACCTTGTATTTAATAACTATTATTCATTTAGACATAGGTACCTATTACGCGTTATAAATTAGATTTTGTTCGCATGTTATTTACTTCACATAACGTCTATCTCGACTATTTTCTAATTTTATTTTATTATTTTTCTATTCCTTAGAAATGGTGAAATCAGATAATCAATTCGCCCGTAAAGGTTTTGATTTTTCTACATTTCATTCTTTAGTACTAACTAACACATCGATGCTTTTCAAATGAAATTCAATATTTCAATTATTTTTCAAATAAAATACAAAATTTAAACACATTTATGCGTCTCTGATTAATAACATTATACAACATTTATCGTTACGAATACGAGATAAAATAATAAATTATGACTAATTAATATTCGTTGTGTTTCGAATGATATCCGTCTAATGATTTCCTGTATTCCTTAGTGTCTGACATCAATAAATTAATATCAGATTTATTTTACGCGTTACACAAATCGTACAACGAAAAATTGTTATTTAAGTAGTGTTCATTGTTATACGTACCGGCAAAAGCAGAAGGGATCGAAGTGAGAAATAACTTTTGACTTTTTACACGCACCCCATTCTCTTCATCTTTCATTTCCCTGACCAGCCCCTCCATCTGAAAATGTAAATTCAAATCAATTAACTTAAATCATTTCGTTTACACATTTCAATTGGCTCTTAAAAATAACAGCCTAGCATGGAAATGTCCATCCGGTGAACGATGTCATAAACTTATTGAGTGACCCACAGTATTAACATAAATGTCCTGGGGCCAGGAAATCAGTAATTTGTATGATTTATGATGTGGTCGTATACATAGGGCCGCATATAGTCGTTGAATTTATGTTCTGCAATCATAGGTGTGCAGCTAGTGTTGCAAACTGCACAGGCTTTTATCACAGGTGTTACCGTTTCTCATTATTAAATAAACCTTCTGAATATGATTATGTGTTCATAGGAGATAAAATTTGATCAGTATTTCGTATTCATATAAAAGTTGACTTCTTAATAAAACAAAAAGTGCATGCAGTTTGTCAAATAATATTTTAACAATAATTATTTTTAGATTGGATTAATCATAAAAGTACATATAATTACATAATAATATATCATATTTTAGTTTTTGTAAAACAAGTTTTAAAAAGGGTAAGATACGAGATTCGAATGAGTTACAGGTGACGGCGATTGACGAATTAGTCTTTTAAATTTGAAACCAGTGAAATATGATGAATAAATTAAGAATAGGAACAAAATAATAATCGAAAAAAAGGTTTTACGACGAATTCAAATCCGTTTTCAGATTTTTTATCGCATCACTGGATCGATCAGTATTTTAACATTAAATTATCATGAAATTAGAGATCTTATCTTCACGGGAAAACATCTAAATTACAATCTAAATGTTGCATGTGCCATAGGCAAATGTAGAAAATCACCGCTTCCAATCCCCTTAACTTAATAATTCTATTTACTCGTGAAAATTAGATACACCTAAAAAAAAAAAAATATAAACTTTCTCTCTACAATTATTTTACTCGTCTTCTCCAAACTTTAAATTATTATAACAGGTAAACACCATTTTCCTAGCTTAATATTTTATGTAGATATATTATCAACATTTTCAAAAAAACGATTTCTTTTTGGATGTCAAATTAAAATTATAGGTTGTCATAAAGAATTCAAAAATTTTCATTATTCTTGAAAAAAAAATCGATGAAAATGATTTAAATATAAATAATTTTAAGAATAGTATTTTGTAAAAATAATTTACCAAGATTAGTACACCAGTCGGTACGTAATTAAAATAATCACCCAATATGTGTTTCATTCAACGAATTCGTCAATATACAATAATGTTTATACGTTTATTACGTTTTGGTTCATAATATTGCAATTTTATGTATGATTTTTTACTGTGTAAATATAGGTACACGGTTGTAGATGTTTCGAATATTACATTATATCATAAGCATCGTTATTTGTAGTGTATATTATGCATTGTTATTACGTCGAATGTTTACGTACCTTGTCAAAGGCAAAAGGCCTGCGTCTGCGATCCGATTTATCCATGCTGTTGGGGGCGGGGGGGCTGGGTCGCGTAAATGCGTCGCTTACCCTGGCTCCATCGGTCTCTGGCCCCGCCCCCTCATTGTTTTGGACACTCGTTACCCGTTCATTTGATCTAAAACATAGCATATTGATGTGATTAAAATCAACATTTACAACAACAACAACAACGACAAATCACGGACAAAGTTCTCTTTTCTAACCGAAGATTGATTTTATATACTGTATAGACTTATTTAATAAAATAATAATAAAATCCAATCACGATATTTTTTTACATGACATTTTTAAAAATTCAGGGTAGAATACGTATAATATATTTTCCTCATATTTTCATTATATATTCAGGAAATTAATAATTTTCGGGGTGTTCAATCGATAGATATGAAAACAAAAAAAAATGAAAAAAAATACGAATATTAATGTTTGGATAGCAATTATATTTCTTATATTTTATTCTTTATTGATATTTAATTAAATAATAAATATATTCAACAATATGTTCACATGTATCAACAGTTCCCAAAACTATCGATTCAAAATTGGAAAAAAACGATGGGAATCAAAATAAATATATTTTTTTTCCGACTTGACAAAGGATTTAAAAATTCGTTAGTTCTATAAAAGCCCATTTTTATTATACACTTTAACGTCTAATTCAAAAGTACTGAGCTCGTAGTCTGTTAGACAATATATTGTGGTGCTTTTAAGACGAGACTCTTCTCAGGCTTAATAGACATTTCTGTGGGTTATAAACTTTTCTCTAGGCTTACATTATTTTTCAAATATGTTGAAATATATTTATCTAAAGAATCCATACGAATGTATAGTAATGTATATTAATGTCAGTATTGTGCTTAGAAAGTTGACCACAATTACTTTATTGAAGCATGAATTAATTTTATACAATTAAACTTTATATATATAAAATTTATTTTATTTATAATTTTTAAATTATTCTACATTTATTCATTAAATTAATAAAAATCAAAAAATTCTTACAAGGGAGTTGTATGATTTTTAAGTATCTGCATTAGTTGAAAATTGTGTTATTTTTCTAGAAAATATGATATTCTTTATGAACATTTTTATTCATCCACTGTTTACACCATATACGCATAAAGAAATCATTTTATATTTTTCAATTTTAATTCACACACTATTTTCATAACTTCGGCAAATTGATATTAATTATGAATTAAACGTTACTGTTAATTTTAACATGCCGAACAAGTTCTAGCTTAAAATATTAAAATAATCTAATTTAATTATTTTAAAACATTAAATGTTCATACGTGATTTCGAAATAATACCAAGAGAAAACTTTGTATATAATATAACCGATAATATTGTATTTTATTTATTCTCCCGTTATATCTTACAGCACCGTATTTCATGAATAAAAATGAATTCTAAAAGTAAAATCAATAACTTCTTTATCTATAATAAAGAATGTAAAAGTTTAACTAGTCAGTATTTTTATACTTGTAGGTCACGGTTATTGATATTACAATTCAGATAACACACCATTTGGTAATTGATATTTAAATTACAAATATTCGACAAAAAAAAAAAAATCCTAAAAGTATAAATTATAGTTATTTTCTCAATGGAGGCATGATGATAATAGGATATTATGAGAGTCAAAAAAATCTTCCATAGAAAAGAACTTTATTATTTACTCGGATAATATTTACTGATATTCAAATTTATTTTATTTTTATCTACTCAAATGAACTATGTCAACCCAAATATTACATTTATTTTTGCTAGCCAATTGGAGTTTTCATTTTTAGGTAAATTTTTAAGTATAATTTTATTATATTTTCAAACATTCTTGGCCTCTTTGAAAAAGATGAGCTCCAGTGCGTTTACATTTTAAAACAGAAAATTTGCATTTATACTTTGTAAAAAAGCTTTTATAATTAATAATGTTTTATTTTCATCAACTCGAGTAATAATTAGTTATTACGAACTTTTTTGTATCTAATTGAGATTGGTAAGTCAGAATATTGAATCGCGTCATTATTTTTATGTGTTACATCATTATAGCGTGTTTCACCAAACTTAATTTTTTAAACGGTCTGTTTTTAGGTTGACCTCGTGTAAATAACTTTAAAAAGAATGATGAAACGGTTTAAATCACCCTTAAAATAGTCTAAAATAATATTTGTGGAAATGATTAATTATTGAAGTAGAACTGTAAAGTCGAAGATAGATGTTCTACTTAAAAAATAATAATAATAATAATGGTAAAAATGGTAAAAATATATTAATTTTTTTCATAAAACGTTATAATTATCTTCGATAAAACTTTTGTATTCTTTTACCTGCGGTTTAATGATTTGAGAGAATATTATAATTCTGAGAATAAAAGAAAACGTTAATTTCAACAGAAACAGATGCTACGCGACACACAAAAAATTTCCAAGTTTAATAAGTTAACCATATATACTCAACACATATAGAATAGCCATAAGCTTCATGGATTCGCCATGAATTTGTACTTTACGTAAACAATCATTCTAACTTTTGAAAATATTTTTAGTAAAAATTTGAACAAAACGTCAGGCTATTAAGCTCTAAGAATCGACTTAAAATAAGAGTTGCAGTGTACTGCTAGTTGATATCAAATAAAACACAGTTGAGATAATTTCTATCAATAAATCTGAGATTGGTCTTTTAAAAGAATATTAACTTTACTGTATTATATATTAAGTACTTGTGCCATAAAAAAGGAAAAATAAATAGGTACCCACTATATATATTTATGTACATATTTTAGTTGTATGAATACTAGGTATTTTTATTTTTTTTATTGTTTTCCTTTTTTTGTACTCACTATATGAGTATATTTTTAAAAAGAAATATGTTTTATTCAATCTAAAATATAGGTACTCACTAGGTCGATACCATAATTTGTATCCAATTCGCATAAAAAAATCATCGAACCTCTCTCTGGGTTTGTATATAAAGTTTTTATAATGCATATGAATTGATCAATATTCCAATTGTTATACTTATGCTAGTACAATTAAATAATCAATGTTAGACGAGACTGCTGGACGTGTTTTATAATTTAAGGAAAAGAATAATGCCATAACTTGAAAAAATTTATTTTGTCAATATTGTAGACATTAATAATAGGTTGATTGATTGATGGATAGATAGCTCAGCAAACAAAAATACTTTCTAATATTTATATTGGACAATAACAGATAATATTGAATTTAATTTCCACAATAATTAATTATTTTATAATAGTCAAGCTATAATGTCAAAAGCTTAATAAAAAGTATGAATTATTAATTGATTTTTTTTTTAATAAACCGTCACCTTATTTATGTATTTTTACCCCTTCATATTATATTATTCAGAATTTTAAGTTGGGTTTGGTATTTGTTTTTTTTTTTTATTATTTAATTACATAGAATAATATTTTATAATATTTAATTATTATTTTATCGTTTAGTTTTAATTCAGTTCATTAGTAAAAAAATAGAATTATCATAAAATTAATTAAAAATGAGCACAATTCAATCTAAACATGTTAGTCAACTAATAAATTCAAATCAGTAAAAACTCGAAACACTTAAAAAGATAATTTTAATGACATTTATTGCATTACAGTTTAACCATAGTAAATGTTAATCGTGTATGAAATAACCAACCTACTGTATTATTAAATAATTTATGATGTTAACATATTCCATTTAATGTATCAGTAATTGCTTGTTTGATTTTACATATAAATTACATACATATTATATCTATAGTTTTTATCTTTTTGTTAATAAATTAAGACACTAAACAAAAATTGGTCGTATAAAATTAGAATCAATTTTCAATCCACTAAGAATTTAATGCTGAAAATTATAAAATATAATATATCATGAAAGTGATTCGGTAGATATTCTCCTGATAAAAAAGTGATTTAATCTTCTATCTACATTTATTTTTTACCCTAACATTAACATTGAAATAGAAAGCTGTTATAAGTTATTGATGGAAGGACCGAGTATTGGACGCCAAAACAAAATTCGGGTGCCCCTCCACCTCAAAAAAAAGTCACCGAAATTAATTTCCATTACTTGCAGTAAAAACCGCAATGTTCTCCAACTTTCTACTGTAACAAACTATGCAGATAAAATAAATCAAGTAGAAATTAAATTATCACGTTGAAATTTATAGATTAAAGGTCAAAAACAATAATTATTGTCCTTTTATGTTAAACTATCAATCTCCAATAAAAAATAATTTTACGAGTAACGGAGCAATATTAAAAACAATATTTTTTAAATAATTACATTTTGAGCATTTAAAATAGCGCCCGTGAGTGACAATAGGGTCACACTCTAACCAGAAATATTTGAAAAACGTTTACACAACGTGTGGAATTTAATTGTTGTTATAATATCACTATGATTTTTATATTCTGTTTTGGTGTAAGATATTTAATTAAAATGTTTCATAATTAAATAATATTCAAACAAATTTTGTCGATTTACCAACAAAATGTGGACGGCGAGTGATGGTGCAAAAATATTTTGACGTTCCAATAAATCGTAATAGGTTGTTGACGTCATTGTGACGAAATAAATACGAGTATTATTTTTATGACGTGAGTGAGATTATAATACATATAATGTTGAAGTAATCAAACCTTAAAAATATATATAATAAAAATGTCTGCTCCTGGATGAAAAAGAAAAATGTATATTTAAGGAGCAAAACTTTGACATTGGTTTCTTAATGTTTTGGGTCGACGTAAACTTTTACTGTTGTGTTGAAACGTCAGTGGTTCATGTTTGCAAATTTGTAACGTTTGCATTTTCATTGTTGATCATATTATGAGTCGTTGAAGTAAATAATGCAATTTCCAAACTTCACAGAAATTATTATTGATTAAATAATTTTCTGTGATGTCTAATATTATTGATTCTCTTTATTGGCCTAGATTTTATAAATTAATTATTTATGCTGTTTACATTTTATTTTTGGCCGATTACTTAATATGAAATTATGTAATATTATTTTTATTTATTTTTCACTTCATTAATACAAGTTAAATAACTTGACAAAAATAAAATTGTATTCTGTTGTTAATATAACTTAAGTAATATATAAGGTTTCAAATTTGTTATTTCCCAAGAGCAAAAATTAATTTTTAAATATTTTCCATTTTATTGAATGTAAAATAAATCCTTCTCAATAGCATGCAATTTAATGTTTCCTGTTTGATAAATGAAAATAAATCTATGCATTATAGTTAGTAAAAATAGTTTTTGGTATAACATGGTGAAAAAAAAATTGCAAATCACTTTATGTGTATTTAATAATACGAACAATCGGAATTATTTTATTTTCATAAAAGGTTTTATATTATTTGTAATTAGACAAAAACCGTTGGTTTTTTTTTAGTTTACTATTAATTTTTGAGCCTTGCAAACAATTATTATTTTTAATTTTTGTCAAATGGTAACAAATAATCGGTGTAAATAAAAAAAAAAATGATTAAAATATCGATTTTAATTTTACCATTTTTAACACAAAAAACATTTAAACTAAAACAAATTTTCAATAATAAACTGGTAATATTTTGGCGTTATAATTTCAGGTGTTTTTTCCATTGAAACGACGTACAACCTTAAATTATTTATGTTTTGATATTTCCAATAAGATATAATAAATTAAATCTTTAAGAAGTTTTAAAAATGAATTTAAATTTCAAACTTTTTTCTATTTCTTAAACCAAACGGTATTTTATCAATATTAAATTTTGATATGATAATCGATAATGCAAACATTAATACTTATAAGTACACGTGAAAATCCATTTCACATAATCTACGTGTAGTGTTACCATAAGTTTTAAATAAAAAATTTTTAATGGAAACTCTATCGTCAGATTTTAAAAGGAATTGTTTCAAAATCCTACCAGTGCAGTACTTCCACAACTCCCTACTCAATCATCCCATTATGCTGCTACTAACGCCGTAGCCATAGCGACGAGAGATCTAAAACGACTACCACTAAAATCTATTAAATGTTAAACCCCGATAAAAATGTATTAAGCTAATTAAGATGTCTTCACATGCTATTAACGGCCGGATTATTTTCGTTAAATCAAATTTCACGTCAAAAAATCAGTGTAATTATCTATTGTTAATCGGGTGTTATATATATATTCTATATGTATGCGTTTATGGGTTTATTTTATCAATTTAGTGATAGTGTTATTAAATGTAGAATGTAAATAAAAACAATTAAAAAACTAAATACAATTGAGGACATACATACATTATTAATATTTAGTAAATAGCTACTTAAAATAACGAAAATACACTTGTAGCATTGTTTAACAACATATATTATGTTTTATTTATAAATAGTGTGTCATCAGTTTCGACTGAATTATTTAATGCAATGCGTTTTATTATCTACCATAAACATAATCAATATAATCTACTACTTTCTAGTTGTGTCAAAGTTTTATAATTTTCGACATTCTCATTTACGGTCTGCATACAATTGTTCGAATTGCTATCTGTCTACAGTTTTTATCAATTGATAATTTAGTTTTAGTGTACACCTGTTCGCGTGGAAGTAGAGACAAACATTGACTTCGCCAAGAAGTAATTTCGAGTTTTTTTTTTTGAATTCCGACGAAATCGATAATGTTTTTACAAAAAATAAGAAAAATAACTGAATTATGTATTTACATAATATTTGTTTATACTTTTGAATGTAAATATTAATTTAAAAACTACTTTTCCCTGCACGCTTACTGTAATGATATGTCATTCAAATGTATACGCATTGTAATTTTAGTTTTTGTTATTACGCTGCATAGTTTTGATCGACGATAATGAATAACATGATGTATCATGTTTAATGTTTTCTTTCCAATATAACATAATTACTTTATGTCAAGTCTAAGTTAAAGACATTAATTTAGTTTATAAAAGTTTTTACGACTTGGTAACGGAAACAGTTAGCGTATAAGTAGTTGATCGGCATCCAAAACATCCTGATTACTTAATAATGCTTTCATGAATTCCAATCCAAAGTTAAATTTTACGGGTGAACTGTTTGAAGAATTTTCGCAGACGGTTCAAATAGGCGAAATATACGTTTCGGGTAAAAGTTGGTTGCAAAATTCAATACAATCGCACTTGTCGAAAAAAAAAGAAAAAAAAAACCAACAACAAGATATGAGAGGTTGGTGGTTGCGCAATTGAAACGCGATTTACTATGAGGTACCATTGATTATAAAATTTAATCTATATAATCGATGTTATTCGTTTTTTTCACCGTTGTTTATTATAATTATAAGATATATGGTATTATCGCGGTTAATGATTAAACTATTTCGTTGTGTACATTGATTTTATTGTAACGAGAGCATTTCAGTAAGTCTCGCCGCCGTATTTAGATGTTCTTCGCATTCGCAAATCGCATAATCCGCCAGCTTTCTTTTGTGTCGGTTAAACTTTGTCCTACCTACTTGAACTTTGGGTCTGTTTAACGTTTTCTAGAAACGCCGAGATAATTATTGTGATCCACTGCGATAGCGACTTTTCTTTAGTCCGCTTCCAGAAACTTAAACTATCAGTTAATTTTGTTTTATTTTCTATTGTAGTCTTCTGTTTAATCATTTCGAGCAGCACGTTTAAACTCGTACACGTCTAGTCAAACGGTGTAATGTACAAAAAAAAAAAAAAACCTCGTACTTGATACCTCGACCTTTTCGGTGGACTTATTTTTATCGCACGAATGATATGGTACCAAGTAATGGCCGCCTACATCAGGTTCGAAAACAATATTTCCAATTATTTCACAAATAAAACATACACGTCGTATAATATTTGGGTCGTACTTGAATAAAATGATTTTAAAAAAAATAATTCTCCAAAAACACATTAAAAAAAATACTAATACTTTTAAAGAGAAATCTTTCTTAATTAATTATGATTAAATTAGTTAATAATGCATTGTTATTTTATTACACGTAGGTAGTAAAAAACTACCTTGTTTTAAAAAGCGCAATAGCCAATTAACTATAAAAATTGACAATATTGAATTAATTTAACATTAAATGTATTATTATCATCATTGTCATTATATTTAAAAACTTGACAATATATGCCGACAATACGTCGAACTGAAAATCAATAATCAACTATTTCATTTTATTTAGTACTTGAGTAAACAGTTAAGTAATGATTTAATTTGAAATCCAGAATTGTATTTGTTGGGATCAACAAATTTAAACTAATGATGTATATTGGAAAATGAGCACGTTTTATTGAGATTATTCTAGCACATACATATTTCAAATAATCAAAGGTTTATAATAATAATAATTTTAAAAATCATTATACTGACGGATTTCATAGTGTTTAATGAGTAAAAAAATTATAATTGGTATAGTAATTATACGTATGTATATTATTATTGAAAATAAATAAATATGAAAAAAATACTTGAAAATTCAATACAAAGTCCTGACTTTTCTATTTTTTAGCTTTATTAATGATTACATTTTGATTAAATTCTAAAAAAAAATAAATACGGAAATCCGCAATTTTTTCGTGTAGCTGAACCATCCCACTTCTTTTACTCAGAATCGTTTTTTCGAGAGCAATAATACATCGGTTTCAACATTAAAAGAACAATTCACGAGATAATAACAATCACCCGACATCTGTGCTTCTCCCCTAGTCTTGTATTTCAACCTCTTTTTTTAAATTTATAATTATTTTCACAGCCCACTTTTGGGATTACGTTTTTCTCTTTTTACGTCTCACGTTAAAAATATCAAGTTACAAGCACGAAAAAAACAAAGTTTATCTTTTAAGATGTCATGGTTTTATGAATCACATTCGGTGTAGTTCGGACCAATTTATTCGTACATCGAATCGACCACATTACAGGCATTTAGGTACGCACTGTATATTTTTCATCGTTGTCCGGTGTTGAAATACAGATTTTTTTCTGTCTAGTTCGATACTCTAAATAGGACACATATCTTTCGTTTTGTCTATTTTGAATATTGAACATGGCGCGAAAACTAAACTACACAGTTTTCGTTTCGGTGTACGGTGTTACAGTATCTGTTTTAATGGCCATCCGCTGTACGTGTGCAATGTACATTTTCGAACTACGTCGAACACTGTTCAATGGTAACACCGACGATTGATAATATTCTATGTGATAAACGTTTTATAATTATTTTTCAAAGAAAATCTCGAGTGAATTCTGCGGTTCGCGCGACCCAAAATTGCGTCGTTACCTGCCGGCTGAAGATTACTAAATTAGAAGGTATAAGTATTTACATCTCGTGAATATTTTAAAAGCTCAGTAGAGTAATAAATAACGGGAAAAGTATCATTATGTTTGATCATTTGAAATTTGAAAAATTATCAAGTACTTGTGGAGTTTTTCAAACATGGCACTTAAAGCATGATTATAATTTAAAATTTTGAAAATCGTGATTTTATTTTTATATTAATAAGTATAACGTGACTTTTGAAGAATTTAGTTTTTGAATAATTCATCACATCTTTTTGTTCTTTAAAACACTATAGCATTAAAAAAAAAAAAAAAACTCTTTTTGTCAAGTATTTAAACGTATCGCGACTCGGAAGAGTAGGTACCACAGGGCTCAAATTAAAATGCTTATTATTCTAAAGTCGAGGCAATATTTCATCAGTTTTTTTTTTTTGGTAAAACTTGATAACAATTGTTTGATTGTTATTAAAAATATTGATTTTTTTTCTTTTTTTATTTGAATCGACATTTTTCTTTTTTTGGAAACTATTTACAGCGTAAATCAAGAAAGAAATGTACAGGAATTGTCATAACTCATAAGACACGTGATAAACAACAATAAACTATATGGATAGTTTTTTAGAAAAAGTGTGTTTTACAGATGTGTAAATATACATTTTGAGCGTTTTGAAAAAAAATCTAACGAACAAATGTCAACATCATTAAATAATGATTAGTTTAAAATAATAAATAAAATCTCTATTTTACTAAAATGTTAAGTCTTTATATCTACAATTTCAAATTACCAATATTTAAATTTAATACAATGAAAAACTATATCAATAGTATTTAAAAATTTTAAAAGTTCATAAAAATGTACCGTTGTTCAAAGTTTTTGAGATTTAACGAAAGTAATGTTCTGCCAAAATATCAGATTTTAAATCACTCACGTACTTGTAACAAATTATTATAAGATATTTCATACGACTATATAAAATACGATTGTGTACAAATAATCGTTCTTATGAAAATCATGATTTTGAAATACCTACTTTATGAGCTTTTAAATCGGATCGGCGAGTTTACACGAATCAACATTTTACAAGAATAATAGTATTCCTATTATTATTACTTAGAAGAAACTTAAGAAACTTTTTGTTTCGATTTCAGAGTCGAATATTTCGTGACTGTAAAATACAGTAGAATTCCCGATAAAAATGTAAAAAATAATTATATAACAATAATTGCATCCGGGCATGAAACGCGGGCCACGCCAAAAACATGATATGAAAGCAAAATGGCTAAACATTCGAATAAGAATCAATTGGCCGGTCTACGGGAACGACGGAGAAATCTAATGGGATTTTCTTGGAAAATGTACAGTGACAAACTGGCGACTATGAAAGGGAACCGTTTGAGTTGGACAGGTCACGTTCGGAGAGCTCGGGGCCGAACAATTCGAGATACCGCAAAATGGATCCCTGATGGAAAGAGACCGTTGGGATGCTCAAGACGGAGATGGGCGAACGATAGCGTGAGATAGAGTGAAAAATGATTTGCAAATTTTCGGTATAATAAACGGCGAGGAAGCAGTAGAGAAGGACACACAGGGATACTCGTATACCTAGTGGGCGTGGCAAAAGGCCAGAATATTGAGCAAAAAAAAAAAAAAATTATAATAATAATTCTATTGGTACTTTGTTTCTCACTTTCATTCTGTATTCCTTGCCATCGAAATGTTTAAGGACATGAAAAGTTTTTTTCAAACGTTTAATAATATAATTTCGATCGATTTAAAATCAAACAAAAACTTTTTAGAATGTATATACATATATATATACATACAATATAGTCATTTCGAGTATGTATTCTTTCGACGTTTAATTAAACATTTTTATGATTCTTTATCAACGTATCTATTTCGTTTAAATCATTAAGTTATTTCGAGCCCCTCCCTCCCTCCCCCATCAAGTTTGTGAATTATAATAAAACCATTTTTTTTAACTTTATATTTTCAATCGAACTATTTATTATAAGTTGGACATGTAATACATACAAATTATAACGCTATTAAGTTAAGTACACGTTTAACATTCAATTTAATGTTATTATTAAACAAATACCGTCTAAAATAATGATTGATAACTTGGCATAAACATTTTACGTTGTAAAGTTTTTGAAGGAATTCGAAATTTAATAAAGATGATTATTTTTATAGTACAAACTCAAATTTCAAGTTTTCTTTTAAGTAAACGCGTGTCTATAAGAAATTCTAATTTATATTTTTTTAATATCTCGTCTTTTGCTCTTTGATTTGTTTGTTTTGAACAAAGGTTAATTACTCGTCAATATACACTACACACGTACACGTCGTTGTGATATTGTGTACACTATAATTCTGTCATAAACTTTGAGAATAGAGTTTGAGCCTCGTATCTTAATATTATTGTTCGATATCCGTGTGTTATAAATTGTTGTCTTTGCGTTGTTGTCGGCGTGTCTAAAAACTCTAAACCCAACATTAATGTACATTTTATGTTTGCTAGAACTTATTTGTTTTCGTTTTTTTTTTTTTTTTAATTTTTTCGATAGATTTGTGTTTTACACTCTTAAAATGTTACTTATAAAAACATTAAATCGATTGATGTCCAAGCATCTACGTGATTTTATTAATTATTTTACGTAGATACCTAATACGTTTTTATATGTCAAATATGATATTTTATTATTATATCAATGTTTATATTTAAATTCTAATACTTCGGGACACTTTTGAAACACCCATAATTACATTTTAATTATAAATTCTTGTATGTAAAGTATTTTATTATTAATTATTGCAACACCCCGAATTCTGAACCCCCGGACCTTTCGCGTTAGTTTAATATGCTAAATAATTTATTGCTTAATTACACGAAAATCAATGATTATGAATAATATTTGTTATTTTCGTAAACGGACTTTGAAATACATTCAAGTTAAAATATACCCAAACAACTTGGAAGTATTAAATCCTTACGTTTTTCTCGTGCGTTTTCCTCCCTCTCTCCGAAAAAAAAAAAACAAACTTTTTATTGATACCGAAACATTCACGCTAATGTTACGATTGTGTAACTGTGTATACCTAACGTTTCAATCACTTTATTATTGCTCTTATCAATTGGCTCGGTTACATTTGTAATAGTTCTTAAGTACCTACTTTTACATTTTCGATAAAACACAATAAAAACCAGAAGTGGTTCACAAACACTACTAAAACGAATTGCGAAGATAACAACAACCGCGGTATATATACTATTATAAAACGATGGGACATTTTACCGCCAACGAAAAATGTTTATAAACGTCTAAACTGACTTTGGCCGATCGTTATACCTACACGTCATTATAATACGCAATTGTGTGTTTAAGGTTCTACTTTATAACATCTATCTATATATGTATGTATGTATGTGTGCGCATATATAACACTACCACAAAAGTACAACGATCGGGCCGCGGGTTTGTTCAAATCGAGAACCCTGCGAAATCCACACCGCGTATGTTTGACTTACGGCGTACGTATAAAACCACGCGAGGTTGGGTCGGAAAACAAAAAAGACATCGAGTCGTGTTCGAATCTCGACGCTCCGTCGTCGGATTCAATCGACAGCTCTACGCGTACGTTTGTATATTACATCGGATGCCGAAGACGGATGCGTACCCGCGCGTTAGATGCACTATAATATGCAGCCACAAGGGAATTGTTGACCTCGACGATTGATTGTCCGCGCGTCGCGCACTACTAATGTTATAAATTTACAACGCGCTCTCGTCGCCGCGACGAGGGGTTGACGTGCGAACGGATATGCGATCGACTGCGACTACGAGTACTCCTCGAGACGAAGAACACACGCTCGGGCCGCTCGGATATTTCAATCGTCGGCGTGCGAAGATCGTATCGCAAGCGCGTTATGTGTTTTATGTGTGCGGGCACCTCCTGCGGCGGTTTTCCTCTCGTGCGCGCTCCTTCGGGCATCGCCGCGGAAGCCCGCAAAACGATTATCGCGTTACGCTAGGCGTACACGTCGTCGTGGGCCCATTGTCTTTACCGGAAACACCCGACGTCCGGCGCGCGCTACAAACTCGATGATTATTTCGAATCGCGGCGGTCGTCCGCGCCCCCGGTCGGTGCGGGAAAACGGGAAAATCGCGTACGCTGACGTGTTAAACGCGCATAAAATTAACGGCGTGTCCGCCGGCGGTGACGATTAGCGTTATGTTGACAACACGTCGGGGGTGTACGTATATCGCGATACAGCGACGATGTCGACGTCGTCGTCGGGAACGTCGAGAACCGTTCGTCAACCCCTCCCGGCACGACGCGCGGGAGACATCGCCGCTATTACGGTACGTTATTCGCGCGTCATCGTCTGCCCCGGAAATCATCCCCCGCGCGCGCCCGTTAAGGTTCGCGTGCCGTCTCGCCGTTAGCCGTTGCCCCCTCCGCGTCCCCCTCCTCCCCCCCCCTCAGAAAAACAACCGTATGATGATGATAATAATAATAACAACAACAACAACGTTTCGTATAGTAATAATATTGTAATGCGATTGTTATCGCGACGCGCCGAGGCAGACGAGCCGCCGCCGTCGCCGGAGGAACGGTTATTGGTTGTTACTTACCGAAAAAACAATTCCTCAACATTTTCCGAGGCCACCTAAAACTTAGACCATGAGAATTGGAATCCAGGGTTGTGTCTGGCCGTGGACTAGGAGCACCGGCAGCAGCAGCAGCAGCAGAAGCAGCGGCAGCAGCGGTGGCCGGTTTCGCCGGGACGCGACGGCTTCCGTTTCGAGCGTCCACCCCGCCGCGGCTGTGTTACGACGTACGACGCGCTATGACCGCGGCGGTCATCCGGTCACGACGGGACGACGAATCGATTCGGCGGCGATTTCTTCGGCCGGCGTGCGCGCGCGGTCCGTGTGGCCTGCTCGTCCGGGAGACCAAGTCGCGGACGGGCTACATTTGCGCGTTTACGCGCGGCACGGCGGGTTTTGCGTGCTGCACGCGCGAGCGGTGGAAAAATCAATGGGCCGGACGCTCGGACGACGACGACGACGACGACGACGGGCGTACGTGCACACGTGCACCACCGCCACCACCGCCACCACCGCGGTCGCTCTCGGTCCCTCGCTCGCCTCTGTTGCGCGGCGCTCGCTCTTGTTGCGCGGCGCTCGCTGCGTTTGTTGCGCGGCACTCGGTCCACGCGCGCGGCACGAGAGCTCACACTCGGCGCGCACACACCACACGGACGGCGGTCGACACGGCGAGGACGCGGTCGACACGACGAGGACGCGGTCGACGACGACGACGACGACGACGAATGTGGTTGGGCCGCGTAAGGCTCACTCGGCCATCGTTCGCTCGGCGACTGAGCTGCTTCTGGGTGCCCACCAGCTAAGCGGCGCGTTCGGCGACACCGCCGGGATAATGCGCTCTGTCCACCCGCCCACCCGCGCGGCCGGCGCGCCTGCCCCTACCCGCCGCGAGCACGGTGGCGCCGCCCGTGGTGGTTGCGCGCGCCAAGGGGAAGACGGCGGCGGCGGCCGCGCGCGTATACCCGCCGCCGCCGTCGGCAGCAAACGCGCGCGCGCGCGGGTGGGTCTGGTGCGTTTGCGGCGCGCGCGTTTTTTTTTTTCCCCCCCGCCGCTCGTGTGCGTGCGTGGGTGTGGGTGTGCGTGCGCTGCCCGTGCGCGCCTTGTGTTTGTGCGTGCGTCGGTCGCGCGGGGTCTCTCATGCGCTTATCTCTGCTCCGGCTGCACGTATATAGTATACGTATATATAATATATATGTATATGTATAATAAAATACGCGCGCCTGACCTTAACCCCTCCGACCGTCGCGCCGCCGCGCCGTCGACGCCGCCCCCTAAACACCTACTACCCCTTTGCTAGCCGCCGCACCCCTTTCCTCCGGAATGACGTTTCCGCCGCTATCCTTATATAAGTATGTTATATATATATATATGTATATAAGTATACGTATATCGGTCCACCAGCCAGCCATACGTCATAAAGGACATTGGATAGTAATCTTCGTCCCACGCTAAAAATACCGCCTTATCCCTCACCTGCGAAAACGCGTGCCCTCCCCCCTTTTCCTCTCCAGATATGGATATAATTTATTACGCCATTCCCTCCTCTTTGACCGAGTATTCTGTAGTAGCGGTAGTAGTAATAGTAGTAGTAGTAGTGGTACTAGTAGTTGCATTAGTAGTAGTTGTAGTAGTAGTAGTAGTGGTAGCGGCAGTATAGGGTAATTAATTTCGTTTTTTCCTTCTTCTTTTTCCGTGGCTCTTCGCTTTCCACTACTCGGTCTCTAATCTCTGTAATAGTATACTACACGACACTATTGTTTAAAACATTTTCCCGTGTCTTCAGAAAAGAAAAAAAATGTCGTACGATTTCGCAGATGGTTTATACAATTTATACGTATGACCTTTGCTTGACGCGCTCGTACACACCTACTGGTGGGAGGCATTATAAAAACAACGCGTGACGTTCAACACTCGACCCTCTTGAAGAAGGCCTTTGTTTTCCTCTTTCTTTTTTTACTAATCACTCGGAATTTCCGGGTTTAACCCTTTGTTGATGTATGTACTTTTCGCTTTACGGAAACGATTTTTATTTAACTTTTGACGTATTGGGACGTAAATTCGACGTACATAATGTTATACGTTACGTATAATATCGTCTAGAAGTTATTTATTTACCACTTGTTTCATATATCCTACAATATATAATAGATTATAATATACATCAAAAGTCAAAACCAATCATTTCTATGCCAGTTCTGTTAAACAAAGAATATAAAACTTAATTTATTCGATCGTATAGGATCTATACTATAGGTGCTTACTTTGATTTTCAATATCATTAGTCATTCTTAATTATTATGCCATACTAATTTTTTTTATTTTCTAGGGTGTTTCGAATTTCAAATATTCTAAGTTTTTTGATTACAAATCTTGAATCCTAGAATAACTAATTAGAATTTTGAATCAAGTTTGTTTGTTTTTTTTTCGAGAAGACATTCATAATTTCAAATAAATTGTTTGTTTGATCGTAAAGTGTTATTGTTACCATTTACGTGGTTAATAAATTATAATGAATGACAAACATTATACTGCTATCAATTATTTCTGTCTGAATAAAGTTTATCCAGTACTTAATAAGTTGAAAAAAGTTGCAATAAATACATTTAGACTTTTAGTTAAGTTGTTTGTTTTTAATTAATGTTATAGTATCGTTTTATTCGGAAGAAAAAGTAAAAGTTTATTTTGTATTATTACTACAATTTCATGGAGTTTTGTTATTTTATTAAACAAAACTCATATACATTTTGTATAAACAAATATTTAACGACTATATTTGTCGCTGTATTGAAATTCTCGTTCCACTTGTAAATGCTTGATTAGATTAGATTGTGGTTATGGTATTCGTTTCATAGATGAGAAAACAATTGTAAAAGTAGTCTAAAAATGCGTGTTTAACTAAACGTACATCGTAATTGCGTCGCAAAACTTTCCTTTCTATTATAATAGTTTAATTCAATGAAACAAAGTCGACTTTGGAGTATCATACAATATATAATATGGATATAAATTATTAATATTTGACAAGAAAATGAAGTAAAAATATCGTTAAATGAAATTTAAATCTAGAAACTTAATTTAATTTTCAATAGCAATACAGTGAAACCTGTCTATAACGGACAATTATTTTAGTTCCGCGACTGTCCGTTATATGCAGGTTTCACTGTACTGGTTAACAAAACTTACTTTTATAAATGCAATTAAGGAAAAGGGCTGTAGGATTTAAACTATTAAAAAATAAATTATTATTTACTTATGAAATATCTACTATGTTGGTACTTAAACTAAAAACAGTCGAGTCACGATATTTTGAACCATGGAAGTTCAAGTTATCATTCGAACGCGGTTTGAGTGAATTTGATTTTTCTTATCAATTAATATATTTCTACTTCAACCTTATTTTATATTTAATCGAGTCCAGAGTAATAATATACGTATTTATTTATTTTAAATTATATCATAATATACGTCTCGTACGTTATAAGTATTATGTAGTGAGTAAACGCTGATCAATAATGGCAAATTTTTAAACGTCTTAATCTTATAACTCAAAAATTATTTGAATACTTGTTTTGTAATTTGTAATATTTCGTAATCTAATCATTGCAATAGACGCATGAAAATGTATTACCGAATAACCGTGATCTATTAATAATTTTTTTAATTAAAAATACAAACACTTACTTGTTGTTCCTGAATTTTATGAAACACGTTATGCCCAACATTGCAGAATTCTTTATGAATATAACATTTTATAGAAAACTTGATTTGAAAATATTTAAAATAATATAGAACTATCGACCATCATAAACGACATTCATACTAAAATAGGAAAATACATTATGATATACATAATACATCGTAGAGATTATTGGATTACATATATTACACATAATATTTAAACAGAATAATTTATATTTATAATTTAAACAACGTCATATTATTTATCTGTTGATGAAAACAAATACTTTGTATTTTTTTTTTTTTTTGTAACTATAGGGTACATATTATTCAGTCGTGACGCATGAGTGCTGAATTTACACGACTAAGTTAACAGACTGCCATAAAATGATTTATATATTTTTATTAAAATAAACTCTAGTTCTTTTTATGAATGCGTTCAACCTCAGCTCTGATGCATTATTATTTTAGATCTGAATATACGAGTATACTACAATACTAAAAAAAACAAATTCGGTGCTTTGATTAACAAGAAATGAACAAGTAGATTTTATTAGAGATAACAATTATATGTTTTCTTTAAATTCCTTTCTAAATTTCATTTTTTATTTTAGTATTTAAATATTTTCTTAAAAATAGTTGTAGATAAATGCAAAAAATACTTCTTTAAAAGAATTATGTATAATTCGGTTTGATGAATTTCTAGTCTTAAGAAATGGGACGTGAAAGTTATAGATAGTATTTTTACTGTTCAAAATAGTCGAAATTTTTGTAAAAACCTTACTTTTATCATAATCTAAAGTTGTTATTAAACAATGTTATTGTATACGATACCTAGTTTGTTTTATAACAGTATAGTTTTTCAACAGCCTATAAGGGCGAAAAATATAACTGTAAATCTGTTTACTTCCTTGGCCATTTATTAAATCTTTAATCGGCGATCTTAATAACTATAATCGATTCGAAATTTATTACACTTATATTTATCTAAATATATTACACGATTTGTATTATAATAAAAAAATATTTATGAAACAAGAAAATTTAATGTCATTCTAAGTAAAAAGGGACTAATGAAATGTACGGGCCGACCGTGTAACAACCAACACCTATCGGGTCTATAAAGTTAAAACTAACATCGAATAAATGCTTATTCAAATATACGACCGTTTTATAGTTATGTGAATTGAGGAAACAAACTTTATTTTTAGATCTGCTTGAGTTACCTTTTTCTAATAAGAGTGTTTCCATTTACTGTAGTAAATACTGTCAAGTGACATTCTACTGTGATGGATCAGGAAGTCGTTAAAGTACTGCCGTTTGTACCCAAGCTAACCCTTCTTGACCTATCGATTTATTAGGATTTTCCAGAAGATGCTACCGTGAACATTATTTCTCCTTGCCTTCGGGCGTCTCCTTGCCTTCGGGCGTGATTTTGTTAGTTCGCTATACTTTTTTTAAATCTACGGCGGTTTTTTTTTTTATTTTATTTCCTTAATACTTGAACACGTCGCTTTATTTATTAGATAAAAACAAAATCCTATCATTTACAATCACCGTGTAACACTTTCAATCGTTAAATAGTTTTATAAGATCATTTTAAGATGTACCTATTACGCGTGCAAAGTGGATTTTTACTTTTAGGACATTTTCAATTCCGCGCGACTTTTACTCAACTTCAGGGAGATAAAATAGGGCGTCTTAAATTGCTCCATGTTTAACGGACAATGTAATTTAAACGTCCGAGGTTCACACTTTCGCAGTTTGCGAAGAGCCACCTAATCGTTTAATACTATAATAATATGAGACTTACCTCGCCACCGTATATATTGCACGGTGGCGTTACTACCGAATACACGGCTTAGAAGGGGATACGACGTTTTTCCGATACTCGGAAAAGGTTTCAATATGTTTCATATAAAAACATAAAAACGGTTAAGTGACTATTTTCTACAGAGACAGGTCCCGATCGATGAAATCGATCGCACGAAATCCCGTGCTCGTTATTATTATTATAACTAGACGTCCGCGCAATATTAGCCGTATGAAAATAAATAAAACGTATGCCAAATAAGACCGTTCGGCACCCGCGAACAAACAAATGATTACTTGTTTATTTGTCGCATCTCGCGTGATACATATTATACAGTGTTATGTTTGTACGTTATATTGTGTTCGGGGTGTTTTCTTTCTTCCCCGATAGATGTTCTCTTATAGAAATTAAATATTTACACCCGTACGCGTCATTATACCGCTTGTGTGAGAAATACAATATAATTGTATTTCGACGTTATTGCGGAGCGTATTAAGTTTCTAAAACGTTTATTAACACGCTGCAGACCCGCGGCACAGCCAACGGTTGAGTTTTGGGATTGTAATACCTGCCGAAATGTTTTTTTATTTTTTTTATTATATGCTTCTCCGAGGTTACATAATATTATAATGTCAAAAATATTTCGATGTGGTGCGTATTCTCTTAGCGTATTTGAAAAGCACCACTATGTTGGTGTGGCATAACACACAGGAAACGACAGTTTTTTTTCCGACTACAATATTGTCAGCGTCAGCGCACAACCCCTGTAAAAAACCAGTCGCGTCGTGACCGAGTCGTCCGGCTCTGACGGTGCACGGCGCGCACGCAATCACGGCGACGACGATATTATTTCGACAAATAACGGCCGCGTATTATTTCGGTAGGACGCAGTGTTAAAAACGATAAACGCGCGCGCAGATATTTTCGCGCGCGATAAACGCACGATAACGCCGTCGCGTATAATATATAAATTTAACAGAGAGAGAGAGAGAGATAGAGAATATAGTAAACACGAGGCGACGGGTTCGAATTTTCCGCAGAGAATTCGGCGGCGATTGAACGACGACGTCTCCGCCGCAGCGTCGCGGCGTAGTATAGCGGTCGTTTCGCGGGTGGGATGCCGCGCGCGTAATGAACTGTGTATCGCGGGGTAGCACCGCCGCCGCGGCGCGCCGGAAGCGGCGGCGATCCGAGATGGACCACTGTCATTATATCGTACGTATACGTCGTCGGCGCGCGAAACAATGAAACGAGGTTTTAGAACGATTGCCGCGATTACTGCCTCGGTCGCCGTACGCCATTTATTTCTATAATATATATACACGTACGTTTTGTGTTGAATTCGCCGTCGGCCGTCCGCGGCCCGAACGTATTGCAAACGCGCGCGCCCGACTACGGGGCCCCGGCCAATTACTCGAAATTAAATTTCCCACCGCGACGGCAGAAAGCGGGAGAAAAATCGATTTCCGTCGCATAATATTATATTATTTTTAACGTCGTCGCCCGGCCGCCGATATCGAAAACCCATATCGTGATCGCGTGCGCGTGCACGCCACCGATATACATACATAGTCGTGGACGCACACGTATACACGCTTCCCGTACACGACGATGTGCGCGCTCGTTTCCCCACCCCGACTGGTACACGAGCGTGCCGCGCGGAATGTCAATATAATCTCCAAATATCCCGGGCACTTATTGTATCCGCGAGACAACGCCTGCGGTAGAAATTTCATCGCTCCCGGATGAGAAAAGAGTCCAGAGGCGCGCGCCCGGAAAAAAAGAACGCCGCCGAGCAGATAACCCGTCGTGTGTGTATGATGCGCGTATAACGTATTATATATCCTGTGGAAAAAAAAAAAAAAAAACGTTTTTCCCTCATTTTTTTTTTTCACTTTGAATTTCCGGGATCGCGCGTATACGTCTGCCTTATCGGCGGCAGCTATACAATACCCGAGAGGATTGTCGCTCTTCGTATATTTCATTATCGTCTCTCTCTCTCTCTCTCTTGCTCTTAACATGTATGCTATATTATACGCAATGCTTCGTGTTTCGGGTAATAGTCGTCTGCAACAAACGATGTCGCGCGCGCGAGACATCACCACGGCGAATCGTCGTATATAATATAATAGGTATACTAATATACACGTGTATTATAATATGTATCCTAATATATACGCATATATGTGTGTGTGCATTATTATAACGAAATCTATGGAGGTAAGTATAACACAGGTGTATATGTATAAACAGGTATATAGGTAAGAGAAATGTGCGCTTGTTTATTTATGTATGTACATTATATATCTCGTATTACAAACGCACGATTGACTAGAATCGTAAATTCGCCTCTCTCGGTTTTGAGAAGCATACATATAAGTATAATTTAAAAGTATATATATATATATATATATATATACCTATAGCAAGTTACGCGTCCTATTGTTATGTGTACATGTATACATGTGGTATACATTATACATACGCTAATACTAACGTGCGGCGAAGTAACGGTTTTGTTTCCGTGAAAAGCTTCTCTTCTATGCGATGGAATTCGCGTATCGTTGTCGACGAACACAGCATTTCATTTTGGTACCTACTTACATTTTATTTCTATTATAAGTATTAAGTACGTTAAAATATCTCTTACGCCGGCCGCGACCGCGATACAAGCGCATATTTGTCGAGGTTCTTTAGGGATGTCTGAAAAATGTTTAAAATAAAATACCTTCATGTGAGACATAGCGCGTGTGAACCGCTGTTGGATCATTTCGGCGATACGACGGCGTAAAATGTCTCCGAAACATATACAATCAAGTCGAAAGATAATTTTTATAATATAATATCTGTTATAAGTAATAAGTAATAAGTTATATAACTATCAATAATTAACGCTAAAGTTATCTATGTATGTGTAAAAAAATATGTACATTCTATCATTTACGTACCATGACCTACTAATGATCTTTATTTATGGTGGACTGTGTGTTCAATAGCTACGGGTAACGAGTGATTGATACTGGTGAATTGGTCTTTTAGATTTGAAACCAATGCTCTCAAAAAAACGATTCTGAGTGAAAGAAGGTGGATGGATCAGCCTCTATTCCTTTATTCCTCTTTTCCTTTAAAAATTATTAATATACAATAAAGTTATTAATATTTTTTGTCAAGATAAAAAATCAAAATAACTTGCATCGTTAAACCAAAATTCGTCGAAATACCCAACTCCATCAAACTTTAATTTCCTAACACTTATATAATTTTTTCGCGACTATCCAGTTTAACTTTAGTTGAAAACCGGCATGTCGTAAATGTTGTCGGTTATTTTGTAATTATTCGTCAGTTTCCGTAAAACTATTGGAAAATTCCGAAATCAGATTTTCACTCAGAATCTAAAACAGATAATTATATGTACGTATTTGTTATTGTGATTACTGATTAGGTTTATTTTTATGATATTTATCTGCCCCTCACCTTAAATAAAACTATTGATAGTCAATGATAAAACTCTAGATCAACACTTGACTGCCACAATCAATAAATAAACAAAAAATAAAATAAAATAATTATACGAATTCAATTTCGCTTGCTAGCGTGCGTGTGTACTATACGTTTGTGTATATGTAATATGTGTGACTGTGAGCGTAATACAATTTATATGATGTACTGCCAACCCTCGTCGTCACAGTCTATTTAATAAGGGTCGGCACAAACATCGTGCCGATTCAATATTCGACGATAATTAACTTTTTACGCGAGGTAGATATATTCTACATTACTCTCTTTCTCTCTCTTTTATCGTACACGTGAAACACGAACATCCGTGTTGTGTTTTAAGACTCAAAAATTCGCACTCCTGAAGTCTGAACGACATGCGAATTTAGTACCTATGAAAACTTTCTCTCTCTTTCGTTCTATGTACATACTTACATATATATTATATATACTTGAAAACACTTTTCACGCTCGGTTACTACCGCTGGAACCGAACTGACAACGACCCTTCACAGCACGGCATACTCCAATTTCAATCTTTACACTAATAACGCGTGTCATCGAATACGTCTTCTCACGTGTGGTTCAATTCATCGACGATCCCCTTGTTACTCTCCAATAATTTATCTAGAACTAGAAATTACTGTTTAACTAACCTCAGACGAAATCAAGAAGTGTTTCGCGAAGTTATTTCACGCGTTTTCAAATCATAATGATTAGAATTTATAATACATGTATATATATAATATGTATAAAAATATCAAAAACTATGATGAATGGTAATACATGAAAAAATGAAAAACGTGGATTTCCGTGCCTTTAATGCGTCCAACACTTGTCATTTTCCATACCGATTCCTTCAGATTTGAAAATGTTATTCTCATTTTTCTTGTCAGCGAATGTCCCTATGAATAGAAACCTGATTAGTTTTTTACGAACATATTTTTAAACGGCAAAAAATATATAAATATCACATTTTGAGTATTCAAACTGTTTATTCTTAGGAATTCAACGCCACATTACTAGGGAGCTGACCGTTCGATTCCAATAAATCTTCGCAGACAAACGATTTCATTTGTGGTTCTTTTCACCACTATTTTCGAAGTAGAGTCTAAAAAATGTAAATACGATAAATTATTTATTTTTTTATCCATGATACCAATAATACAATATACTACTAGCGGGCGTTGCCCGAGCTTCGCCTCGGGTAATAATTATCATTATTCATAATCTGGAGAAAAAAAGTGATCTAGAAAAGCATCCGTAACGATTTTTATGTTAATACTAACTTTATAAGACTATGAAAAAGGCCCTGTTTCAAAAAACCCTGAAGATGATCCAAAAATCACTTTAGACCTCCCGGTGATCCAGGAAGGTATTCAGGGCGATTCCGATGTTGATAATGACCATCGCGAGACCCAGTTATTTATATGGCCATAGATAATGATCAATGTTAAATTTCAAATAAATCAAATATTATGTAGTTTGTTAGATCGCGCGTGCCAAAAGACGCGACGTTTAATTTTATTCATACAGATAGATTGATAGATAGATAATTAAAACGTATATAATAGCATGCTGTTTTATGATTTCGAACAAGACGATGAGTTATAAAAAACAAATTCTCTGAAAACTCGAGAAACACACTAAAAAAACCCCCTCCAAAGGTTAAATCGTTGAAAAAGTTCAAAAGACGCGCATAATCGTATGAAAATCGCATAAAAATAATCGGCCCGAAATATATCGTATTTACGGACCTACACTACGGAGTACGAGAGAAAAAAAAGAAAAGCCACATCGCATTTAAAATCCCAGCCCTAACCGCGCGTGAGATGAGCGAACTCGACGCGAGGTCGTCCGTTCCCCTCCGCGGGATTCCGACTCCGAGGCCGCGGGGATGTCATAGCAGACGTTCAACGACTACTATACACCTGGCTCGCGAGCGCGGCGCCCTGGCCCTGGCCGTCCGACGACTGCGGGCCGTAATCGAAAGCGGTGACGGGGAAAGACGCTCGGGTACGCACCTACCGCGGGGCCGAGCGCGGGAGGAGGTGGCTTTGTCGTCCTGCTATTAATTAATAAAAGTCTCCGTAGAATCGCGCGCGCCGCCGCCGCCGCCCGTCCCGAGACTCGACCGACGACGTGGTGGAAATTGTTTTATACGACGACGCGACGACGCGCGCACGGTCCCGGGGAGTTTATCGTCGCGGATTGACGAGCGCGCGGAGACGATAATATCGCGTTGTATTGTACGAGACGAGAGCGTGTGCGGAAACTCGATTTATCGCCAACTCCTCGGCCGCTCGCTTGAACACGCGAACCGCGGCGCGCGCGCCGAGAGATACGTATCGTCGTCGTCGCGATGTATTTTATTTATTTTTTACGCCCGACCGTCCGATTCGGCTGCGGGTCTAGAATTTTTCATTATTCGGACAGGAGAGGCAGACGTTTTTTTGCGCATACCAACGTGGTAGCGCGCGATTTTTAGGATTCGATGTCGGCCTTCTGGGGCGCGTCGAGGGGGCAGGAGTCCGAAAGGAGCAATCGCTCCGGCGGCGGGGAGTATTTAAGGGCGGCGGCAAAAAAAGTCGGTAACGTCATTGTTAGGGTAAAAAAAAAAAAAAAATGTAATTTAATAATTAATATTTATTGTTTTTTATATTAACTTATCGGATTAGTCTAAAATTGTAATTTATAGGAACCCGTTGGGATTTTGGGAGAGATAATGTTGGGAAACTTGTTTTCGTAATACGTTCCGCTTTAAATATTATACTATTATCGCTACACGTATAATCGCACTACCAGCACAAGAAGGCAACAAATCAAAAACTGCGATTATTCAGAAAATCAAATTCAATAGTTCAACAGTAAATGTTAATTATTGTTCTATTGGCTAATATTTTTTATTTAGTACTGTAATCCATGTGAAACACTCACTGAATAAAGCGATGTGAAATTTAGAAACTATTAATTTCGAAAACTTAGTTCATCGTCTATGATGATGAAATAGATGAAGTCGTGTTCAAAGTTAAAACAAACAAACTAATGAATCCAGTTGTTATTGTAATTGTACCACTTACTAACTGCCAAAATAATGGTACCTAGGAGTCGTGTTCAAAGTTTAATTAAATAAACAAAATGAAATCTGTAGTTATTTCTACTTGGCAATACAATGGTAAACGCGAAATTCGGGATAATGAAGTGAAATCGATTCAGACGAAAATCGTCGGTTTTCTCTAGTTTATTTATATTTTTCTGTCTCGTTCAAATGAGTAGTCGAATATAGTTGTCCAAAATATTTTGCCAACGTCGTTACACATGTGCTAGAATTTGGATTAAGTTGTATTTATTTTAAATAGTTAAACGTATGAATCATGAGTAAATTACCATTATGAATCCAGTTGTGATGGACGCCACAATCTATTTCAAACACCGTTTTGAAGTTGTAAGACACGCGGTAGAAACTTCCTTCGTAAGTCGTACAGGAAGACTTATTTGAACCAATGGCCAGTCCCCGAATCAACAAACTGTAAAACTAAATATTTTCATTAGTTAAGAAAAAAATACGTCAAAATACATTGTAATGAAAAAAAATATGCGAGTAACATGATAGCGAAGGGCGGAAAGGCGGAAAAAAGAAAGAAAAAGATGGTAATATCGTACCTATGTATTTCATTTTAGACCGATTTCAAACGTAACGATGGATGTTATTTCATCAATCAAAAAGGGTAATTTCTCCGACACCGCGACTATATATCTATACTTGAATATGCGCGGATTATATCACAACAGCCGTACGGCCGATTCGTACCTATACTGCGAGTGAGACGCCGCGCCGGCTTGTTCGAGCTTCGCGCCTTAAAGTTTTGATAAATAGCTAAAAATCTCAAGGCACGCCGCGTGTATAATATTTATATAATAACGTGCGCGCGAGCACACACACACACACACATATTGTGACGACCGCGACGGTATATAATTTATAATTATTATATTTGTCTTCGTCCGACGGTTTTACGCGCCGTGTAATATAGCCGTATATAACTAAGGATATTGTATATGTATAAATAATATAAATTTGTATGTGTGTTTGTATTACCGTGTCAGAAGACTAATAAATTAGAATCTTGCGTTGGTATGAATATGCGTGCATCGACGCCATCGTCTTGCCGCCCGAAGAGTTGAGACTGCACAACGCGTAAGTTTCTGAATTTATACATACTTTGGGTCCTCTTTTGTATTATGTACATACGTGATATATAATATATGATATTACTATATACGTATAAGTGTAACGCGTTCACATAATGGGGAAAGGGGACGTTCCGAAAGTTTATCCGATACGGAGACTTGCGACTTTCTATGGCAGTGGTAAAAAATCGTCGACGAGGACGACGTAACGTCACGAACCGCGTATAATAAATTAAACCGTATATTATATATTAGGTATTGATTGGAGGACGGATACGAAATCGATTATTTCGATTGTTATACATTTCGGTACGGTGACGATACTATACAACGGCATATATTTGAACGGCGGCGGCGCGTTGTCGCTTATCAAATTATATTGTTATACACAAACGATGAGACGTCGCATTTAAATATAACACTCGTATATTATGTATTATGTATGACGGTTTATGTATGACGCCCGGCATAAACGCGCGTTTGGAAAATTTCCAATTTAAATATCGAAAGTTTAAATTAAATCTAAATATTAACGAAAAGGTATAATACGGTTTCGATTCGTTTTTTCTCTCTTTCGTTTCGTAAATTTTATAATATCCGTTCGGAATCGAATTTCACGAGTAGTCACCGCGTGTACACTGTACAGGTTATATAAATGTCTATCTCAAACACCTCCGCTGGCACTCGCCGTAACCTGTAGACTCTTATCGAAATCTTGGCTACCGATACGACAGACGACGATCCCTATATGTATATTATGAATAAACATATTTGTTTTAATATTATATTTCAGTTTAGAAAAAAATTTACCGAAGGCTTTCTATAAATAAAATATGAAATATTTCTATTCAATAACTATAATCGAAATGTTGACGAGAACCATATATAGGTACTAGTCACTATCATATTTTGATTTGAAAAAATATCCCGCCATTTGATCAGTTTCATAGTTACATTATTATTTTTGTGTTCATGCATTTTTTTTCAGACAAAAGTATTTTAATTTTCATCACTAGTGAAAAAGTAAACCTGTAATTCAAAAGTAATAAATCAGTAAGTAGGTAGGTACTATAAATTTTCATTTTAAATTTGTTATAAGTTATAACATACTCGTATTATAACAGAATAATCTATTAGGATTTTTAATTATTCACAGTCACACTAAAACAATATGATTTCTATTTTCTACTTAATAAATGCATATTATTCAATTAACGGGTTAAAAAAAAGAAATAAGTATTTCTTCATACATATTTTTAGTTTTATCGATTATATTGAAATATATAAACTATCTATCATCAACTAAGTATACTCATTCAGTTATTATAGTACTATACTTTGGTTATTAATGTATTCATCGAGCAATAAGATAGATTGAAATAAAATATCGAGAGTTTCAAACATTGTATTTGTTATGACTAATATGACCAGATATTAACTTTTATGAAATCATGTTGAAGTTATAAAACAATAATCTAACTTTAAGTCATAAAGTCTAATCTGAAAATTAATTTTACCATTGACACTTAATTTATTTAGCTTCTTCTTGGTCGGATGAAAGTACTCGATGCAATTTCAACAAAACAATTCCTCATGCTTACGAGCCGTCTGATCGAAGAGGTTTTTATCCCTCATTCTCCTATCATTATTTCTCTCGTTTTCGTCGCCATATTATATTCTTACAGAACTAATCGATTCGTGTGCTTCGACATTTTTTTCGCAAGATTTTTCACGAGCCTACCAATGAGTATTCTCACCATTATTCCAACTCTGTGAAAAAGCTTACTGCAACATTAATCTATTCGTATATGCTCCTGATTCAGCTAATTATAATAATTAAATTATTTTTACTAAAATATTTTATGGACACTTTGTTTGAAATAAACTTAAATACCTATAATTACCACACGGCACACACACACACACATAATAAATTGAAGTTTATATTAAAAACGTTTCAAATTTATATTTGCGTAAATAATATAGGTGAAAACAAGTTTTATAGTGAAAAAGAAAGTTACATATGATGTTGGAATTTTGTCGACAGGCGTACTATGTTGAAGTTAAACAACGCCAAACGTTTCAAAATCAAAGATGAGTAGAACTCTCTAGGGATGTTCAGTAACGTGTGTCGCACTTTATTGATACGAAGTTAAATTCCACGTTCGATGTTTTATCACATCAGTTATGCTTACCTATGTTTTAATGAAGTTTACATGAATTTTTAAACAGTACGCACGCGTTTTATATAGTTAAAAACAATTAACTGCGCGTTTTATCAAAATTATAATTATTATTGTATATGCAATGGAAATAATATTGAAAGGATACTTTTTCAAATCATTTTGAAAACTGGTAATTATTTATGATATTTAAAATCACATTATTAACTGACTTCAATAAACTGATAATCAGCTCGCGTTTACCATTTAATTATAAATCGTGATTTACTGGTGTATAATTATTAAGGAAATGTCGTTAATTTCCACGATAGTTCTAGGATGCAATTATGGAAGTATAAATTATAGTTCCTTGATTATTTTTTCACCCTACGCTTCCCTTCTCTCATTTTCGCTTGACATAAGGTACTCAGTTTTTTTTTTTATTATTATGTGTTTTTACTCTTTTTAATTAAATACAATTAAAACGGTTAACGCTCACAAATGGAGTGAATTCAAAACATTTGTCTATCAAATCCTTTTAATACGTATTTAAAATTTTGATTTGATTTCATATTATTTTAGAATTTATACATATCGCTTGACTAAAATGGGTTTAAAATTGTTTTATATTTTTATAATATGATAGAGAGTATCCTAACACTAAAATATGTAATAGAAATATATATTTTTTATATTCATAGTTTTGCTGAACTACCTGCTTGTACAGTTGTACCTGTATATTTTTTGTTTTGTGTTAATTCGTTTATTTATAATATAATTTAATCGAATTCATGAATTATTATGATTTGTTAATCACGTGTATTAAGTTCGCGTCTCAAATAATATTTCACCAACAGAAAATTAATATTTCAAAACATTTTCAATTTGAATATGAACACAGAATACAATATTCAATAATAATAATAATAAATAAACGTTATATCTGTTTATATTTTATTCATGATCATTTTTGTTCTCCACATTTTATGTGAATATATAATGAGAAACGATTGGAATTTTTGTTTGTTTTACCAAGTAGAAGAGAAATAATTTTCTTTACTTCTAATGTCACTCATAAGTTTAACAAAAAAAGTTTTTATAATCAACTGTACCTATATTTAATAGCCTTATTCATAATGTATAGGTATAATATGGAACGTAAGTATAATGCGCATTTGGAATGATGTGATTATTATTAAAGATTTATTGTGATATATATTTATCATCAACAATTTGGAACAAATATTTTTTAACATGTATTGTATTTAATGTATGCAAATTAATTCTATGGTTTGTTTAGGTACTTGAATTTTATTTATTTGCTATATGTCAACTAGACTGCTATACATTTTATTGTCCTTTAATTTTAATTTATTATGAGCTTAACATTTTTTACTATGCTCTTGTATCATTCAAGTATGTGTGTGTGTGTGTGTGTGTGTGTGTATATGTATTCATATATAATGTGATATTATTAATACGTTTTGCAATAATGCAACTAGAAAAGAGTTCAATTTGAATTTTATCCCATTTTCATGGCTACAATAATCATTTTTATAAAATTCTCCAACGTAATCATATACAATTTAATTTTTCAATAATGTTCGAACGAAAAAGGAAATATTTATATTATATTATAGTATCTATATATTTTATCTAAAAAATGTATATTAAATCAATAATAATTAATTAACTATATGTATTTAAAATGATGATATGGAATAACGGGTGGTGGGGTGGGTAATATACTTCATAATCTCTATCGACTAATTACTTTGTTAATATAAATTTACTACTTAAAAATATTAATTACGATATTATTATATAAAAAAAACATACTGTAACGTTTAAAAACTACAATTTTCTTTCTCTTTTTTTTTTTTAGAAAATTGCGTTAAATATAATATTTTTCTATAAATCTTAATAAAAGTTGGATATTTGTCTATTATATATATATATTTTTTTTTACAGTGCCCTTTTCGTTTTTATTTACAATCAAAGAAACTCCAAACTTTACAAAACAAACCATCTTCTTACCCAGTACTTTTTGTTTAATAAATGTAATTTAAGATTATTTGTAGGATATATAAACTATACAGTTCCATATAGCATGAAGAACATGCAACGTGCTAGTGTGTAATTTGGACTCGGGGCTTTTTATTTATTCATAATACATATTGGTGTATGCATTTGATTCCTTCGAATTCTTGTTTGGCTTTAATCTAATACTGTATGCATTCTATTATTATCTACCGATTTCCAACCCATTACTCTTCAATGATATCCTCCATTCACTTCTAATTTAATCCTTCAGTAAATGTATCTATCAATCATCTTCTCGCATTGCCTCTCTAAAGTAATACACGCAACTAATACATCCCAAATAAAACATGGTTCCTGTAAATATCTAAGTGCCCATACATTTCTCAGTTTCTTCACTAGCCATTACCCATTTATCATGCGAAATCCCATACGTAATATCTGGTTATAGTGTATGGTATAACTGTATATACCTTAACATCACATTAGCTGCTATCATCTCACGGGTAACCTAACGCGAATTTGATATCGTCGAGCCACGGTAAAAATGCAACATTATTGTGCATACTACTCGTATTATCGATATACTTTTGGATACTCTTAATACAATGTCTTCAAAACATAATCTAACGCTAATCAAATTATATCATCTACCAAATAAATAACATTATGTTATAAATACTCATTCGAATGGCTAGCAAACATTCGTACTATTCTAATTAAATAAATAATTATTGGTTCTAAGTTACCCGATACTGACTATTGTCGAAATCTGTCTCGCGTGGTCAGTTTGTACGGCGACGGGTAATTCAAATCTTTCGTACATTTTTACAATCAATCTGTTCTAAAGTAAGTAGTTCATATTTTAGACGGTTATTCTAGATAAATGTAATAAAAAAACTGCATTTGTATAAAACTGTTATAAATTGTTATTTTTCATTATAATTACGGGCGTGTATCGTTTTCGAGAACCAGTGTTGAGAACCGCCGAATTCGTGGTGGCCTTTTCTTGAATAATCCTAGATGGTTCTCAGTCTGTAATCAAGTAAAAACAGATTTTACTGAAACAAAAATCGAACCTTTTATTTAATTTTGGTGGAAACAAATATCAGATTTTTGGTGGAAACGAATAACATTATTACAATAGATTGTGCAGCCATATAAATGACTTACATTATAAAATAGACTATCTTAAAACGTTAAATATATTATATCAATGTATTATCTAATCTATTCTAATTTATTAATTAGTCAATATAATTGCCTTTGAACTTACATTATTTTCTATAGTTATAAAACCAATTATTCGATTTTGAATTGTGATACTTTGAAATGTTCATATCCACTTGTACCAAAGAATGACTATTTTGCAATTTTATAAAAATGAAAATTCTTGAGTTATTTTCCTAACTTTTGAAGTCTTAACTAGAGGGAAAAATATAAAATTGCCAATTAGTTTTTAATGTGAGTTAAATAACATTGTGCAATAAAACTGAACAAAAACAAAACAAAATTTACAATGTTTAAATGTTTAAATTATAAAAAATAATCATATAAAAGTACAAATAATGATATAAAAAACCATTACACACGAATTCTAGTGTAAGTAATTAATAATTCGTAATTTTATAAACTGTATTTCAATTGTTGTTCTTTTATTATCTTAAATTGTGCTCTCTTTTCAAAACAGTTATATATTTAATAATAGCTAATAGAAAGCTTTTTCTTTATTCGAATTTACCAAGACATTGATCATGGTTTGCTTATATGACGGAGTCTTTCAGTTTTATTTTAATGTCTACTAAAAAACTTTTTAACAAAAGAATTCATTTTGATATCATAAAAAATTGACGCGCTTAACGTTTAAATATTTCTTCTTTTTCTTATTTTTCTTTCAACTTCACTTTGTATTATTAGCCTTGGTTGTAACAAATAATGAAAATGTAAATATTTGCATGAAAAATCTTAATTTAATTTAACTCAAATATTTTAAATTTTTCACCAAATAAATGTATTTATTTTTAATATTTACTCAGTTTTGAAATTAAAAATAACTATAAATTGGAAATGTTGTACGTATATGACCCATTAAATTACCTTTTAAAATAATCTGGAAAATCAATCGCAATAAAACGATCCGTTCTCTTTTACGTTAAATTTTAACACTGTTTTTATCAATTAATAAATTATATTTATCATTTTCATACTACTTATAATGTATCTCAAATTCTCAACTACCAATAATATTAACAGAGAAAAAAAATTGAACTATAAAGTTGACAAGATAAATTACATTTTCAAACACTAATTCGCGAGACTAAAAGCTATATAAAATGTTTTTTCTTTAAATAATAGTTTAATACGTCACAGTTTATAAATAATATTTTCGTATAACCTAACGTACTAATATTCTTTACTTATATTATTGTCTTGTTAGCGAAAATGTTCGTGTAATTAAACAAATAGTATAAAATACCATGCTTAAATATTAAACTAAATTATTCATCTATAATATAACGACTAGGTAATTCATCGATAAACTTACTAATTTCTAAATTTTAGTCCGAGGTAATACAAGGAAAATCTATAAACCAATAAATAACATTAATCTATAAACTATCGCCTAAACGTTAAATCCACGCACAACTTTGTGAAGCTGTTACCACAAATTTATAGCAATAATTTACTTTCCGCCTATTTGTATCATCCATGATTTTAATTTTTTCACAATTAATGAACATCAATTATTTTTTAAAACTTCTCAAATTATTGTTAAAATATATCAATAATAATTTTGCCCTTTAATTATTTTATCCTAAAAAAAAAACGTATTTATATAAACTAAATTACAAACATTTTTGATAAACAATTAGATGATCTAAATAATTAATATTCTATTTTATTTCATTTTAACAATCTCAAATGTATTTTTAACTTGGACTTTATAATTTACCTCAAGCTGTGATGTCTACTTTTTTCTCCTTAATTTATTGAACTTAATCTTCTAAAAAGTATATTTTTCACCTAGTGATAATTCAAATTTCCATTACTATATCACTCATTATAATTGATAATAAATAACCGTGCGAACCTGTTATATATCTTCCTACGAATATTCGTACCTACTGTTCGGTTAGTTTTCATCCGTTGGATAAAGAAAATTAAACATGAGAATTATAGACATTGGCAAAATAATTGACTATAGAGTATAAATAACTAATAGGATAAAGTAACTAAAGATTTTATTTGATCCGATAATTTCACTTATTTGAAAGTACCTGCTGCTTTTGACAAACGGGAATAGAAACTTGTGATTATTAAGTATAGGTACTTGTGAAATTCCAAACAGATAAATAATGTGTTCGATTGAACCGAAAACCTCTGAACACAATGACAGATTGAATCCTAACTGTTTAATAGTTTCTAGTTTATTATTTTTCGTTCGTTGGCCGATATTTGCTTCTCTCGTACCACCTAATCTTTATGCATTTATCGCGCACAAGTATAGCAGCGTGCACGTCGTCCCGCAATGAGGAAAGGCAAAACTCGGTTTCTTATGCGAAGACAATTAAAATTTCTCAGTCCGCGGGATTATAATTAGTAATGAATAATAACTATTCGCAAACAATTCTACCGTCATACCTATACCCGACCGTTGTATTTGCTTAACGGCGTTACATATTATTCGTCCCGACTCGTGAATCATTCACACGCGTAATATCATTCTCCGCGCGGCGACGACGGTCTGCATTACACGCCGCCATCCACACCGCGATGCGCTTATTAAATTCATACTTTTACTCGAAAATCGTTAATTATTTAGCCGTTATTAGTCCGTGTGACCCGCGCGGCGGCGTTTTTATAGCCGCGTCCGCGTGTGGGTAGAGAGCAGACGGGTAAATAAATAGAAAGACGTCGTCGCGCCGCCGCCGGTGTGTCGTAGGTGCGGCGGCGGCGCGGCGCTGCGATACATAATAATATTTGCGCGTGCCATACGCGCGAGCGGTACGAACTCGCACGGTTTACGATTTGAATAATTTTTTCCAGACAAAAAGATACGACTCGTATATTTCCACGTAGTCGGGAAAACGCGTAAACTCGTGCTCCGCGAGCGTGTGCGCTCGCAACGGTCCGATGTCAAAGACAACGGTTGGGACCTTTATAGTTATTACTTTTTTTTTTTTCCTCGTTCGCGTTCAAACCCGACCGGCAACAACAGTGGCCGCGCATATTTTTATTATAACGCCGCGTAGGTATATTATATTATGTCGACTATTATTATTATTATAAAAAAAAAAAAAAATTGTGAGTGTGTGGCGCTCTGGCGCGCGCGCGCTCGCCTCGTTCGCGTTCTGCCGCCGCCGCCGCCGCCGCCGCGCCGTTGCCTCGCGCGCGGTAAATAATAATGACGACCTGTGTACGAAGCACAGAATCAATATGGCCGCGCAATCGCATTTTACACGCCGTCGCCGCGCCGCGGTCTCCCGTGTCTCCGCCGTCGCTGACGACGACGTAGACGACGACGACGACGACGACGACGACGCGCGCCGCCACCTCTACGGCCGCCGCCGCCGCCGCGCGTTTCTCCCGTGCTTACCAATAAATGAAAAGCGAAATGTAAACAATAAACGGTCTCGTTTATATTTAAATTCGGTCCGTCGACTTTCTTTTTTTTTTTTTGTATTATTATTATTATTATTATTATTCGCACGGCGCCCCCCCTCGCTCGTCGAGAGAGAGAAAAATAAATATATTTTGCTCCGGCGGCGGCGGGTCGCGATCCCGTGCGGCCGTGCCACCCGCCGAGTCCCGCGGCGTATCAGCAGTTGTAGCAGTCGCGTGTTGTTGCGTCGACGTTTGGGACACGTTGGGGCAGGTTAAGGACCCTCGCCGCGCTTTTGGCGTGCGGCGTAAAGAGACTCGCGAACCCGTCGTCGTGGACGCGTTAATATAATATATTACACAATACGTATAGATGTCATGAAATGTGTTATGCGCGCATAACACCGTTACGAAACCGATTATGCGTACTTACGGATTTTCCCCCCCGCGCGCCCTAAGAGGCGCTGTCTCACTGTCCGACTGCCGGCGGCTCCGAAACACCACGAAAATCCACCCGACGATCGGATCGTCCATCTCGTCTTTATTCCACCGAATTCCACGGTATACTGAAATTACACATAAATGTCTCGAAATTAATACTCGTATATATAAACGTTCCTGAACTTGGTCTTGTAAACTATAATATTTTTAGCCATGACGGATATATGTATTTCTAATAAGAGTTTTTGTTTATGAGTTGTGGGGATTATAATGTTCTCCGTATAGTTATAAAAAAAATAATATATATAATATGTATAATACGTGTACAACTAACGTGTTACCTAAATGATTTTTGTAGAAAGAAACAGGAGATTCACAAGGGCTTGAAATATTTTCATGTATTGATTAGCCTCTTAATTGATTTTCCAAAAAAGTTCCTACCCTCGACCCCTCCTCCTCCCACCGTACGGAAGAAATGAAAACCTAGTTCGTGATGTGGCGCAGTTGGGTAGAGAGGGCAGCGCTCTAAATATTTCCCTCGATTTCATATTTATATTTTCTCATAAACGATTCTAAATTGTGACAAAACTATTCATACATTTTAGCATTAATAATTTTGATAATTGCAACATATTTTTGTTCAGTAGTTCTTAAAATTATTACATAACTTTTCGTCATAATTTCTCATTTATATAATATAATGTATTAACATATACATATATTATAATGTATAAACAAAACGTGTACTATGCCCTATCTTTTATCGTTAAATATATAATATAAATTTACCGTGATAAGGGTAAGACACACTGCATTGTGTGTATTATATTTTCTAAAGTCAAGTGAACCGTTGTTTAGGGCTGTACTGGCTATTTAGTTTCTTCCTCGGGATTTTAATCTTAAATGCGCCTATATAAATCCCGCGAGAAGAATAATAATTGAGAGGAAACGAAAAAAGTTTTTCGATAGAAGTCCAATGCAAACGTAATAGTACTTGTCGCGGTACTCGTCGGTACTCTGGAACCAAAGTTTTTATTGCCTACTCGAATAAAATAATATATTCAGTATTCGCGTACTCTTTGATATTGCTATACACTTTGCGATGCATTTACTCGTATTTGCGATAGCTTTTTTTTAAATTTCATTCGGCGCTTAAGATTTCACCGCTCTGCAGTCACTGTATAATAACGGATGAAAATTACTATCGATTTATCTAACAGTCATTTTATATCGATTACACATATAAATACTTACGGAAAACGTGTAATTTTTATACTAATGGTAAAAATGTACGACTTTTTTTCTTATGCAAATAGAATTTTTTCTAAATAGTTCTCGAGACACGTCGTCGTCGATTCAAAAGAAATTATTTTATAGCCTTTCTGTTATTATTTATATACCTATAGGCTATAATATTTATCTTCTATAAATCAATTTCATAACGTTGCAGTGTGACTTCAAAGAATAATAAATTACTCCGATTTAACAAACAAGCCGTTACATAACTATCAAAAAAGATATAACAATTATATATTATATACAATACCAAGATTTAATGAATTTATTTTGCAACAACTGAAAAAATATATGAAGTAAATTAATCAAGATTATACTACCTATACGTAACGATTGTATATCTGTTTGATTTCTGTACACTTAACGATATTACTTTTCAAAAATGATTGTATTCATTGAAATCCCAAACATACTACTAGTAATAATCTACGATTTTATGTACCATCATAAAAACTCCTGCATCGTTTATGTAAGCCATATTGTTGATGTAATAACGATTTACATAACAATTTATATCTTGTATCTGTATACATTATTTACCCTGTTTAAAGTTTTATTGGAGCAAATATTAATTGAAGACTGAACGTTTTTTGTTTAATCGACAACATTATTGGGAATTATGCAAGCTTTAAAATATCTACAACGTTAAAAAATTATATCAATAATTTGATATCGTTGACCCCGGTATATATGTAGATGTTTTAACTCGACGATAATCCTCATAGATTAACTCACTTCATTCTAGACCTCATTATACGAGTAAAGTAGCATAATTGTGTTTTTATTCTCTTTTTACGTAGAACACATTTTGCGAAGCCTGTACGAGAAAAATATCCATTAATAAGTTGGTATATTCAGATTTCGGTAGAGTGGTTTTCGACGGGTTATATTGACAGGTGATGAGAACACTTTTTTCTAACACTCAGTTATTAATACTTATGCGACTAAACTTCCAGTTATGATAACCCCAATTTTGACATTTTATATGGGCACCTTGGATGAAGTATAAAATATTATAGAATAGGTATTTTTTATACATAGTAATTTAATGCTATATTTAATTAACCTTTATTTGAAATCGCCTATTCGAACTCCTTGAAAATAAACGTATAATATACGTTGAAGTATGCATTATTCCTAATGTATGCAGATAAATAAGAAATATGTGTAAATAATTACTATTATTTTCTAGTAAAAGTCAAGATAATATTAGACGTTAGAATGAAGTTAATCAGTCACCACAAATGATCAAAAGAAATATAGAATTTTTTTTTTTTTTTAACAATTATATATAGACATCAAAGTATTTATACAAAAAGTATAGTGATATAAGCTCTTACCTTATTACCGAAGCACGAAGACACAAATACGCATTAATAGAACGTATACTGAGTTGCCTCACTCCTTCTGTCTATTGATAGCATTAGCAAAAACATCCAAGCAAATAAGAGATTTCCATATACAAATATAAATATGACATCAATATTTCTTGTTGTTTGCTTTCTCTCTTTATTCGGTGTTGACTTATTTTCTATTTGTCTAAACACAGTTCTTTCTGTTGGTATGTCTCGATGTACGCGAGATTGGAGGGCTGTATAACTCAGGAAAGTATAAACCAGAATATATTGTGTAAGGAACCACGATAAACAGAAAAGCATGTCTAGGAAAAATATTGCATCGGAAACTGAGATTCGGGAAAGATATTTCGAGGAAAACGCTGTTTAGAAAAATAAATTTCAGAAACGTATTCTCGGCAAGGATATTAATTGAACGGAAAGTTAACAATCACTGTTCCGATATTACTGCCGAGATGAGTGATACACGCTTCGTAATTTCTTGACAACGCGTCTACACCAATTAGTTTTAAACCGTCTAGACTGCAGTTATGAAAATGCGTTAAAACTACGACGATTACTGGTCCCAGGCATCAAATCATCTATATTTACTTTAAATGTTTTCATACGTTTTTCAGAAATACTAAAAGCGGCCAAAGCTCTTCTGTGGACAATATTATTGAGGCGTTATAAATGTATAGCTAAAATAACATAATTATTATTGTGTACTCGTGCCTTTTTATCTTACACATATAGTCTATTTATGTGGAGTTAAATACACGTTATAGCATTGATTATAGAATAAATTGCATATTAAAATATAATCAATGGGTTAATATAATAATTTTGATTTTATTATTGTAAAAAAAAAGTATAAATTCTACGATGAGAGATTTAATTTCGAATTATTTAAATGGCATTTCGTTATTTTTCGGTATACAAAAATATAATGTTATTTTAATTAATAACATTTAGAAATTAAATTTACGTTTCCGAGCACCAACACTTTCGTTACAATACGGTTAAATTACGTTTTCAATAAATTAAAATTATTTATTATAAATTAATAAACCGTCTTTACAGTTTTTAATTAATTCATTTATAATAATACAAAGTTTTAAAATGTTAACAGTGGTTTAATTAATACACAAATCTTGAGCCATAGAATATGTTTGCAAATTGTATACATATTCGGAAATTCTTGATTATTCAGCACACTTGCTAACAATTAAATCGGATTGTGACCTAATTTATGAAATTCGAGTGCACTTTATAGAGTTCCAGCGCTTATGAGTTACGATCATCCTGTCAACTACACTTTATATACCTACTTGTTAATAAACCATCTTCAGATCTAAATTCTAAAACGTATAAATTTACTCGAATCAAAATCATATATGAAAAGAATTAACTTTAAAATATTCGAAAAATCCAGCATTATATTGTATCTGTTCAAAATATTTTTAAATCTATTATATTATTGTAAATACAATGCAGTTATCGATTCATTTGTCTTAAGTGATCGTGTTGCTTTTTGTACATATTGTGTATGTAATTTGCGGTTGTTCTAAATTAAGTGAACTAAAATACGTATATCTCAAAGAATTTTTATTGAATTCCCTATATTTCGTTATCATATTAACTGTATCTCTTAGTTTATTTGAATACATTTTATATTTTAATTTTAATTTTTCGGTGACCTGTCTCATTTCAATTTTGAGTTTAAGTTTTGTCAAAACTGTAAGTAGACTAAATGGATTTTTAATTATAACAGTCAGAGTTATTAGTCTAAATTACAAAATGCTAATCTAAAATAATCGCCGTAATTGTGAAATAATATACAATAACATATTATTAAGTTGAAAAAAAAATACGAAATAACGAATATTTCGTGGAATAAATACCATGTAAAAACTAGTAAACGTGCGTACGTGCGTGCGCGATTGTTTTTGTGCTATTTATTTTAACCGTCTATGAATATTTAATATACCGTGTACGTTTGTTTAATCCTGTTCCAAGTATTGTGTAATATTGAGGGATATTCGAAAAACGTTCTCATAAGAACCTAGGTAGATTTTCCAATTTAAAATTCAAATATCCACAAAACGTATTTTATTCGTAATTTTTATTCAAAAGAAAAATATTGAAATGGTATATTATAATGTTTGAGTAAATATTAATTTAATATCTCGCAGTGTTTCGCATTACCTCAATGTGTTTCACATGAATATTACATAGTTCTCGGAAGTAGTTGAAATTTAACGTGCCGTAATTACCAATATAATTTTCATTTGTTTTTTCGCCAAGAATGAGAATACAAACTATTGACCTCACAAAATTGAAATAACATCTACAAAGTATGCGGAGACCTTGAAGTATGTTTCTCTAAATGCGTCAAACTGTTACATCAAAGACGGGCAAACAATGTATATGGTTTTACAAAACAGTATATTATGTAACTTCTATAATTAATACAATTATACTGGTTGAATAATTTTCTTGAAATTCATTTAGTTTACTTTATTGATTAATTGATCTAGTTCGTTCGGTATACATACTGCTATTTTTGAAACGATTGTTCTTTAGATTAAATGAAACGGCCACACTCGTTATGATATAATAATAAAACATGAAAACATTTACTCGTACTATTTTTCGGAAATTAAGTGCAAGCAAGGAAACTATTAGTTTTAAAACGCTCGCGTTTTCGTCCTATTTTTTTTTATTTTTTTTTTCACTAAATGTTTAGAATGTTTTGTAAAAATGCCATACAAATTATTTAAAAATTGTCGATAACGATATAAGCACACGTGGTTTAGTTTGAATACCGGAATTTACGGACAGATAAAACAAAATACAAGTTTGTTACAAATTATTTTTCGATCTAATAAATAAATAATTACACTCTATAGAGTACGAGATTATTTCCAAGTCTAAGAGGAGAATTATTCCGTCTGTTTCGGAGTCAATTTTATGGTACCATATTTTAAAATTATATCATGAAAAAAATGGACCATATTTAAATTTTACTCAAACAATTTGACTACTTTTAGAATCGTTTTTAAAATATAAACTTTATATTTCCACGGAATATGCTGTAAACTAAAAAAAAAAAACAATGGCCTACTCAACTTACTGAGACTTCCTTTGTTTCATTATTGTTACGAAAGACTATGCCATGAACGTTTGTAACGGTCGACAGTGAATTTTTTTCAGTTTTATAACATTGTGTATTATAGTTGTTTATTGTTTTGTTTTATACGTTGGTTTTTCACAATGTTTCTTGAGCTCATACATAAATAATTATATTCTTATGAAGGCCCTTAATCCGGACTTGCAGGCTCCAAGCCTTGATAAAAATATCAGGACATTATTCGTAATAAAAGCTAAAACTTTAAAATATTATCATTTAAAAACACGTTTAGTAAAAATTATTTTCAAATTGTTTCACTCGATTATTCAACAGTATTATAAAATATAGTAGACTCACAATTATTGAAAATATAAAATACAATTTCTCTTTTTTTTCAGTTCCGACATTCAGAAATCTTGATTTATTTAATGGTAAATAAAACATTTGATACACTTTTCTCTGATGTCTACATAAATAATAATGAAAAAATCGTTGCCTCGAATTCTTTTTCAGTTTTCCAGTTACAACGTTTCATCACTTGAAAATTTAATTATAATAACCAAACAGTTTCAACGCATCCAATCCGGTGACATATGCGCAAGTAGCCGACCCAAATTAATACAATGTCCGGCTTTATTTTTATTATTAATTAACTTGGAATTACGGAATATCATTAACCCTTGTAAAATCCACGTTAAATAATAGACTAATCTAATAAGTACACGTTTTGATTTAATTTATTACTTATCAAGATTTAAGTAACATCAGCATACGTAAAAAAGAGAGATACAAGACTCGTGTGAGATACTCCGGGGGACGGGTGATTTTATAGTCAATTTATTGTCAAAATAATAATAAATCGGGTGATTTGAATTCCATTGAAATTACATGTAACCAATAAAATCTGAAAATAAGTAAAACAAACTATCGTATCAAAAACACAACATTTTATTCTTTCCCCATTAAAAGGTAATTTTCGTTTGACAATGGACTTTGGCTTATCGTCATAAAAATAATAATTCACAAATGGAAAATTTGAGTGAACTTTGTATGGAAATTAACTTAAAAGATAAAACCGTCGGAAGCATTTATATTAACTTTGAATTCTGCAAATCACACATCATCTACTTTTTAAATAACTGGAATTAAATCGTATTTGTATAAATATAAGTTGATTTATGACCTTTATTGTATCTTGTATTTGTTTAAGAAATAACTATTCCAAACCAGTATATGATATATGAAGCTAAATATTAACTATGTCAATACGACCCTTAATATGAAATATTTGGTTTATCAAAAGTAGGTACCTTGCTTGTGTTTTCACCGCCAGGTTTGTGATTCCGATTATATACGAAAATCTCTCGTTACACGAAATTGAAACGTGGTTTACAATGTGAAAATAAGTAATGACACTTGAAAATTGTCGTGTAGTCAGTCAAATAAATATTATCAAGTTATTTTAATATCTTTGAGTTTGACGATTTAAAGAAATTCCAAATTATTTATGCCAATTAAAATATTATACCTACAACGGCTCAACTCGGATACATATTTTAATACTCGACTAAATTTATTAAGAAAAAAAAATAAATACATTATAAAGTTATAACCAATGTCGCAGAATGTGCACGAACCGACGTACGAATCGTGCTAACGAGCATTGGTTTTCACTTATTCCTCGCCGAAACAATTACACTAATTGACTAAAGTCTATAACGATATAATATGTTTCCGAATGATATTCAAACAGATATTTCATGTCGGAATTCGATAAGTTCTCGGTTAAGTATCGATGCAAATAACGCTACATTATAAATAATAATTAATCGTCTTGTTTTGGAATTCTCGTTTTATTACGTACTAAATATCGGGTCAAAAATATATTGTGATAAAACAAATTATTCATGTACAATATTACATTATTATTGCTGTAAATCGTGAAATTAAATTAGAATTTCAGTAAGATTCAAATTTAAACGTTCATAAAAAGAAATAAAAAAAATATGGTTCTTTTGCTTTTATAATGCGTATGACATGATTAATTTCGCATTAAATTTTTAAATTATCCAAGTTAAATTCAAAAGTTTATAAAATTAAAATCGCAACTAACGGTACGTTATACCAAATGTTAAAAACAAATTTTTCAACCAATGTCAAGTTTTTATTATGACCTCGGCGTCGCCAAAAGAAATAGTTACGATAGCTCGTGTTTTTTTCCTGGATAAATTTTATTCGAAAAAAGTTTTCAATCGAAAAAATAAAATAAAAACAATTAATGTAATAACTGCGACTATTGAAATAAAACCTTAATTATTTTCAGATGGCAAAATTAATTACTTTTTGTTTATTTTTCAGAGTATAATGTGTGTTGCAAAGCAATTTGATAAAATCAAGTTGCAGATAAACAAAGCGCACGATTGATAGACTCACCTGCCACGAGCGTCTGAATATTCATTTGTATTTGCAGGTTAGTTGTCGAATAGTTGAAAACTGATTGTTATATTTTCTTTTTCAAATCTAATTTAATTTAAAATCGTAATGCAATCTATATTAGGTTTTGGGTACTTTGAAGCATTCGAACTAGTATTGCTCATTTTAAGATAAAATTGCAATAAAAAAAATCAATCACTCCACTGTATTACAAATACCTACTCCAAGTACAAGCCTTCTTTCTAAATATTTATTGGTTTATTGAATAACTGTTTAGGTTTAGAATGTTTTCTTACTTTTTTTCGTGAAAAAAATCACACTTTAAAATTAAAACCATTATGTACAGGTCTCTTTTACATATTATATATTATATATATATACATTTAATAGAATTGAACACAGTAAAATTAAATAAAAATGTTTAGATTTAAATTATTTATAATGGTAAGTACTACTTCGACTAACACCATCTTTTATTTGTACAGTCTACTTTACCCGTAAAAGTTAATATTTATTTTGGACATGAGAGGTATTCGAAAAAATCGTCATTTACAGCCATTGATCAGAGTTATATACCAAAAGAATAAAGTAGACAAATTTAACAAGATGAAAAAGTATATTTAAGAAGAGCACTTTAGAGACGAAAAAGTCACCGAAATAATATTTTTCCCAACGTTATGTGGCCAATTATTTAGATTTAAAAAACACCATCTGAATAAATTCACAATAATTTTCTGCCGAGATTTTATAAAAATAGTTATTGTGAATTTTCTGTGTGCACTTATTTGTTATTTGTGATTATTATTATTATTTTTTTTGTATATTTAATTGTTTAATCGGTTATAATATTGTACAATTACAAAATACGAAATTTTTATCATAATTTGATACTCAAATAGTTTACTGAAGTTCGAAATTATCTTTTTTAATATTTACTCGTCATGTCGGTTGACTGATTCTAATCATATATATGGATTAATATGGATTCTAAATATTTTTAAGCTTAAATCAAAATACATTATGAGGGCCATTTATGTGTTTTAAACAAAACATGTTTTCTAATCTTTCTTTATAATTCATTACTATCACAATATATTAGTTTTTAAAATATTGATAAGAAAAGAAATGAACTTTAAAAATTGAAAATCACGTACTAAAATATAATCATTTTATTACATAAACAATTAAAATAATGTTTGATCGTGTTCTTTTTAACAATCATCCGGTACAAACTCTCGGTAATGTTTAAATCGTTAATCGTTTTAATAGTTGAACATTTCCCATTTAAAAATACTAATTTCTGTTTATCTATTAATTTTCGCAATTAAAGCTGTTAATGTTTTCCCCGCTTGTTGTTACTTTTTTTAATTAAAAAATTAAATATATCACTACTTACTATTCCGTATAATTCATTTACTTAACATCGACTAAAAGGGTTTTTACACATTTAACGGGTATATGATATAGTGTATTTATATATTATATAGTTGGATGTTGGATAAAAACGAGAAAAAGTGTGCGATATTAATATTATGCCGTTACACCACTAGGTACACACTACTTACACATTGACTCGCTCCTTGATTACTTCTGTAGTGGAAAATGTCAATAAAATATAAAATTTCACCAACAAATCTTTATTCGTTATTCAATATCATAATGTGTAACTAAAAAGTTATTAAACCCTAAAAGGGATCATAAATGCATGAAACGATGCACCGATCGAAAATTAATTTAATTCATGATCAATTTAATGCATACTATATCATAATATGGTATATTTGGTCACAGCGCGATGCTACCATATCTTATCCTCATTTATTTCTCACACACAAAGTTATACCATCATGCGTCCACGGAAATATTATCGATCTTGCCTTGTCCCCCGTATAGCGTTGTTGTCATTTCGAGGTCTTTTACCCGAATCCCTTTTTAGTTTTTCTCTATTCAAAAGCACTGTGATAGAAAACGTACATCACACAAATATATGGCGTGCAATAATATGTGCAAATATTCCAACATCAACTACAGTCTACAAAGCATTTTTTTTCACAACGTAAATAAACGGTGTGAAATTTAAAAAAGTATATTCGTTCTGTACAACGTACTGAAACCCACCCATCTTACTTGTGCATAAAAATAATTTCCATGTTACTTTTAATAAATATAAATGATATATTATGTAATGAAATAAAATAAAATACCTACTAAATGACGGTTCAATGAAAATGATTTAAAATTTTAGTTCGTTTCTATTATCGGATCAATGAGGTAATAAATAATAATATTTTAATGTTAAGAATTACGAGAGTCGGGCGACAAATATTTTTAACCATTATAAAATATTAAGTATTACAATGTCCGATGACTTAAATAATTTACTTGACCAAGTGTCGGTAAATATCAAAACAGTAAATTAAAACTGAAAATCGCAATGCAAATGTCATTTCAAATTATATACGTAGTATATTTTTTTTCGCCCACATCGTAACTCAATACTATTAAATTATTTGACGCTCGTATATTATACTCGATAGACTATATTGACACACAAAATGTGGGCTAGTTAATTCGTACACCGATCATTATGGTATCGAAAGTTTTAAAAAATAGAAAAAAAAATATATAAAATATATTTTATCCGATCGAATACGTTTGCCCGTAATCGAATTAGTATTTGCTCTCGTACGTCTCGTTATTTCTTCACTCGAACGAACACGTTCGCGAGGGCCACGCCATAGCTCGTATTAACGCGAATTTCGTCAAAAGGGAAAACATATTAACAATTATTTAGGGACTATCGTACTAATGTGGTACAGGTGAAGTTTACGAAAATGGTTTGTTTTGAATACTACCCGATAAACTTTTGTTATTAATTACCGATTCGTTTAATCGGGTTTAGCTTTAAATTAATGAGATAATTAAGATGTCTATAATTTTACCTAGGGTGATCTGATATTAATAACAAGGTGAGATTAACAGTGTATATTATAATGAACTTATCGTGTTAGATATACTGTTATATGTAAGTTAATCTTAATTCTATTATGTGTGTGTATATAATATATACGTATATATATATATATATATATACTTTTATGTGTTTTAATCTTGGCGTATAATGCATTTAATATTATAATGTCTGATAACAATTTCGAAATATTAACGCATATATTACTGTAATATTTAGTATTCAATTTAAACGCCATTAGAACCAGTGGTTAAATTGGGAGGGGACGGAGGAGGACGGAGTTCCCCTTCTTATTTAAGGTAAGATTATGCGTCCTCTTAATTTAAGTCTCCAAAGTCCGTGGAGACGTATTATTAAGTATTAGATATAGGTTTTAATTATATAAATCCCGAAAATATATATGACCCGAGAAATAATTATGGTCCGAAAATATATTTAACCCGATAAAAACTACTGGGGTGGCAAATTTTTCCAAAAAAAAAAAATAAAAAATGAAATAAATGATTCGTTCACACATTTTTTTAATCAAATAAGAGATTATAACAGTGTACCTATTTCAAAACTGTGAAATAACTTGATCTAACTAGTTATAGTTATAAATCATTGATAAAACAATAAAAATGTATTAAGTATTTTTCATTTAATTTAATTGATTAACAGACGTTTTTGAAAATAAAAATAAGTTTGATGGAGATGTTTACGAATTATTACGACAGCAATGAAAAAAATAGAGGTTATGTCTTGGACCATTATAATTAGGTACCTACTAATAACTGATCTGTTCGATCGTTATACGTTACCGGTGCAAAAATCACGATTTTTTTTATAGGAAAGCAAAAAATAATTTTTCTACCTCATGAAAATAGGCGTGGTAGCAGTCGCTACCTTTCGATACCCCATACCGGCGCGCCTATGGCCCACTATACCTATCTATAGACTGTAAATAAATATAATCGGTACTACTTACGGCCTGTCGGCGGGTTGCTGTGGTGTTCGTACTGGTTTGTGAAATAAAATAATAGCTGTAACAGATACAAAAGTCACTCGCGATAAAACAATTGAAATCGATAAAAAAAAAGAAAGAAATTAAATGTTAGAACCGAGAAGAACTATCTGAACCGCTGTCGACACTAGACTGGCCGTCTGCACACTGTGCGGTAAGCTACTGTATTTTCGCGTGTCACTCGATCGGTATCGGTAGGGTTGCGCGCGCAGCTCGGCTCTCATTGGTCGGGTGGCGCGAACAGTTTGGATTAAATTTGTCGTGTACGCCCTCGCAGTATTGAACTGACGTAAACTTTCCCATATTCCGATTTCACACTAATATTGTTACATAATTTTACATTATTATTGTTGTTACATAATTATGTATTTATAACGAACAATATATCTTATATCATTATAATTAGGTATCTACTAATAACTCGATTGTTATACGTTTCTGATGCAAAAATCGGCGCCTATGAGATGGTTGTCGGTGAACTAATTAAAACTAAAAAACTTAAAAATTTTAATACATTTTTTTTTTAACATTACAAATTGTATATTACAATTTATTTTTACCGAACAAGCATAATATGTACGTATAAATGTTAATTTTCTTGGGATAAAGTCGATGGTAAATCGTATGGAAAAATTCGCACTGAAAGTGTGGTCCAAGTGCGTGACGGATTTGAGGCAAAGCGTGACGCGGCGATCGACCACGGGGGGCTGACAACCAGGGGTCCTTCCGTGGAGTTTTTTTTTCTGTTATATACGAGTACATTACATTAAATAGAATGTCGATATCTTTTCTTTTTTTTTTTTGTTTACAAAGTAAATATAAATACATAATATAATACCCAACGAGATTATTATATTATACTTTTACACATTACGCCTTATGGGTTTGTCTTAACTTTTGGCAATATTGATAACATTATTATCGTTTTTTGAAAACGTGAAAAATTAAAAAGGGAAAGTATGGTCTTCAATAAAACGTTTGAAAGGCTAAAAGTATCAAAAATGTCATCAACAACTCACTTCCTTCCCTCTACCCCGGTCGAGTTCCAGATTCGTCCACACGCCTTGTCATTGACAAATGTCAAGAGGCTGTGTCGGAAGGATCTAATACAATTCGTTTTGAACAAAACGTTTCGAATCTTATTTTTCCTATTTCTTACTGGCAGTAGTCGAAATAGGACACAGCGGATGCCAACCCCCCCCCTCCATTATTTTAGTCAGCATTTTCCATCTCCCTACCTATTTCGTTTGAAATTATCCATCGCTCTTAGATTTTGTGAAAGTAGTTGCTTTTTTAATTCGTAGTTCATTATGACTTATGGCAATTCATTTTTTTTACAAAAATGTACAATTATAAAAACGGTTTCTACATGTTATACTGTTATCCAATCGCACGTTTGCTATTTTTTGTTTTCATCGAGCGATCGCTAATTAAATTAATATGCAATGTACATAGGCGAAACGGCCGAAACGTGTGAAACTCAGTGTGTCGGTTTCGTTCTGCCTTGTTTTGATCCACTCGGACCGCCGGTTACAGGTACTCGTCGGACACGGATCGAAACGCGTGCGGCGCGGCGATGGCGGCGGCGGCGGCGGCGGCATCGTCGATGGCGGATAGTCGGGACGACGCGGACGCGGACGATTGGCCGGTGTGCGAGAACGTGTTGCGATCGCTGTCCGAGGACGTGCGGCCGAAGCAGACGGACGGCGGCGGTGGCGAGCACAACGCCGCGGTCGTGGCCGCCAACGTGCTATCGTGTCTGGCCGAACGCGTGACGCCGACGGCCGCGGCGATGGAACGGCTGCGGCGGCCGTGGTGGCGGCGGCAACCGTGGCCGCGGGACTGTCGCGCGACGGCCGCCAGACGGCTGCAGACCCGGCTGATGGCCGTCCGGTCGGCGTACGCGGACGGCAAGTACTACGCGCCCGGCACGCCGCACGTGTCCCGCACGGTGGAGGAGCTGTGCGCGTGGACGGCGGACGCGCCGACCGACGGCCGCGCGTACGTCGTCGGCACGGTGCAGTACGACGGCCACACGGGCGAGTGCCATCTGCACGGGCTCGCCGACCCGCGGAGCCGCGTGGCCGTGCGGTGCGACCGGCTGACGGACGCGCTGCCCCGGCACCGGAGCACCGTCAAGATGTTCTCCGCGCTGCGGTGGACGCGGTGGCGTGAGGACGGCGGCGGCGGCGGCAGCGGCGACGGCTGTGCGGCCTCGCCGTTCTTGGAGCCGGAACACTTTCAGACGTTCTCCTGCGCCTCGCTGTTCCGCTGAATTCGTTCCCGGCCAGTGCCCGTCGACTGGCATTTACCGCAGTGTTTCCTGCGTCGTAACGATTACAAAGACGAACCGCGTCATGATGGGCTCGCTCCTGATAATTTTACTATACGTGTTTATAATAGTATGTTTATCAAAATATGTATTTTAAAATAAATTCGACAGTATTTTTATTTCATTATTTTGTGGCGTAATTTTTACCAATATAAATCTCCTCGCCCAAAAATACAACTAGAACCAACACTGAATATATTAAATGCTTTAGTAGTCTGATATGACTTAATTGTAAGCAGATTGAATAATCATCTTTTTTTTTATTACAAATTAATCAATAGGAAACGTGCTTGTAAGTTGAAGTCGATTTTTTGTATGATTAATTGTTCTAATTTATTATTTATACTCGTAAAATGTTAGATTTAAACTCATTAAAGGAGCTCTAATAAAAACTGGTTTCAAAAACAACATTTATTTCATATATCATAGAGTTTTAAAAGAATTAAAATTTTATTTTGCAATTTTCGAATTTTTCGTTACGTATTTTAATGCACGAACCATTTTATTTAGTGCATTTCAAAGGAAGTATCGCCCTCTTAAATTCGCACGAGTATGGCATTCGTTCTCTCTCTTTCTTCTCACCGTCGACAAGTTTACGTCTATGCTGTTTGAGTTGCAATCGATTTTACCATTATTACCATTACGTAATATTGTAATTTAATTTGAAGGTTACGCCAGAAGATATCTTATTGATGAAAATGTCTTTCGTGTGGTAAACAAACGTTTTCGAATACGCATTAATCGAATTCAAATGCTAAAAAATTAGTTTATATTATTTGTTTTATTACTATAGACGATGTCTGTATAACCTTTAATTTTTTTTCTCATTAGTAATTAGTTTTACTCGAATAAAATCACACCAAAAGTAATTTGAAAATATTTTGCTAAAAATAAAAATCAACGCCAATGAATTATATTGTAAATAAAAATATCATATTCTGGAAAACGAAATTCCTTTTGCCCATTCGTTTTCAATTATTATCGTCTAAAAATACGTGGGACAATGTAACGACAAAGTAAATTGTGACGTTAGATGTATTACTTACACTGTCATGATAAACATTATTCAGAAATATCGAACTATGTATCATATAAGATCTCGTGCAAACGACAAATCAGCCAACCGAAAAATCAAAACACAATAGAACAGAGGAAACATGTCTATACATCAACATCAAGTACTTGCAAAATTATCTGAAAGGGTAAAAGGGAAGCTCATTAATTATCAACAAAATAAAAATATATCTGTACGTCTTGGCTAGAACTGATCAAGTGAATTTATTTGAGTTATTCCTTAAGAAGTAAACTGCTTTTGGGGTATTACGTGTGTATTTCGTATGAGTTCAGACAGAATTAAAAAACTTTATTAAAAATGAACCGCGAATAAGACTTATCTGTCTAAATTCGAGTAATTTTCTGAGATAAAAAACCATGTGATAGATTGACAAACGATATGATCGAGAAGAACATTAAAATTAATTTTTCAATTTGAAAAATTGCCAAATTTTTACATTAGTCATAACATAAAACGTATAACATTTTATAACGCCAGTTATAATCCACAGGATATAGCGCACTGGAATCTTGACATGTTGCTCGACATAATAGTGTATACAATAATGATGGCAAATCCTCAATTTATTTATTATTGAGAACTCTATTGTTATTAAAAAAAAAAAAATCTAGTTTGAAAAAAAATTGCCATAATTATAATAGTAGTAATTCAACATAATATTAAACGTAGGTACATACTCGTACACGCGCCGTAGAACGCGCAATTTTACATCCAGAGACGACCCAAAGCAATTGGGACGTTTTTGTCCCCAGTCTCACTAATTAAAGGGCCTATCTTAAGGGATTATCGCTGTAAACATTTTAAAATTTAATTAATCCCATCAAAACTAAAAATATAATCACGTTTTATATATTTATATTGTAATAAAATGTTTTACAATGAGGTTTTTAAACCTCTTTCGTAGAAAAACTACACCAAAAGCTTTTTTGCAACATTTCATTAAATCGAAAACTAGAATGCAGAATGCAGGCACTTTAAAAGTTAAAGAGATTATTTTGTTATTTTCTCCAAAGTTTTCCTGAAAATTAAAAAGAAAAAAATGTAATTTTGTTCTGCAAGCACGGTTTTGATTTTTTTTTTAATTTAAATTTTTAAGTTATCAAATTCTATACGAGTGTAATAGAAAAAATTAAAATTAATTTTTTAAGTTTTACCAATTAAATAATAATTGCAATTTGTTGATACAACATATTTTCGGTCTTAGAAAATAACAGTGTGAGTTCCATAGAAATATAATAACGAGCGTTACCGTTTGAAAATAATTACAGCTGTGCCGTAAAACCGTAAACGTTTACCTGAAAAAGCCAAATGTGTTTTTGATACAAAGATTAATTGTTGGCGTTTTGATTAAACGACCGCGTCGTAGTTGACAAATAACAACACGCAGAGTTCGATTCGTGGCACGTCTCTTTATACGCTTGCCGCCAAAACTCTAGCTTCAAAGCAACTGAGGACAAAAACTCGACCCCGGTGGCCAATTGAAACTCGTGTGACTCGTCGTACAGATTTGTATATAGCTTTTATTATCAATACGTTGTCGCGCGTGGATTTGAATATATGGCAGGATAATATAAATATTGTCACAATGGTATTTTATTTTTCCGTGAACACTTTTGGAAATCGTTTTAAAACGAATCGAACGAATGGGTAGTCTATTCATAAATAATCGTATACGTACACTTTTTTTTTTTTTTTTTTTTCAATGTTCGCGAATCCTCGCGTATACACTACGGTTTGTTCGAAAATATGTTCACATTTATAAAAAAAAAAAAGCGACGAGCTATGTATTCATTAAATACGTTGTCAGCCTCTAATTCATTTATTTATTTTTACTGCTAGTCGTGTTCGCAAATTTTTTAATTGAAAAGCAAAGAATCCGACCTTTTTTTCACGTTAATAAAGCCGGAGGGTTTTTTGTTCCATCGTCGTGCGCTGTGCGCGCGAGAATGAAACGACGACGAAGAGATAAAAACCCAAACTGTCGTTGACATTTATATATATATATATATATTCTAATATCGTGCGCCGCGCGTATTCGATAAACAATACAATAATTATTATATTTTGTAAAATCGAAAATTAACCGCGACGGTACCACGCGAAAGTGTTACGTAACAGTGTGCGGGGATCTCGTAGAACTCTTAGAGCTCGGACGTCTTGTGCAGCAGGCTTAAACTGCAGCGATTCTAAAACAATAACAAAATTACATAAGAATCCCATAGTTTTTGTTGAAGAAACGGATTTTCCGACACCCTGTACACACATTTAGGTGCGCGTTGTCTGCGGTAACATTACTATAATAACGTGTCGGTGTAAATGTACGAAATCCACGCGCATAACATTATAGGTATAAACACGGCTGCGAGAACGTTATTGAAATACGGCGGCGGCGGCGGCGGCGGCGGTGCGAGGATATCGTCGATTAACGGTTGTGGGAGGGAAAGGGGGTAAATCGCGTTTGTCGATTTTTTTTTTTTTTTTGATTTTTTTTGTTATTATTATTTTTTTTTTCTTCCCTCGCCGTCCATTCCCCTCGTCGAAAAACTTTCTCGCCGAGTACAATATAGATACGGGCGAAAGTGTCGCGCCGCCGCCGCGTTATTGATGTGCTCGCGCGAACAAACGCATTTACATAATAATATAATATCGAAATGGACGCCGCGCAGATATTATTACAATGCGAAATAATCTAATCACGTACTCGTATCGTCAGCATGTTACGTTATGTTACGTATACGGTCGTCGTCGTCGTCGTGTCGCGTTTATCCTGAATTCCTGACGGACGACGACCCTGTTTCGTACAGACGGAACGTTGCGTTTTCCGACGACGAAACTCAATATTATAGAAACGACTGAACCGCGTGCGGAGATTCGCGAGCGTGTTACGACTCGTCAAAGGGTGGCTTGATTTTTGTTTTGTTCTAAACTCGCGTTAAAATAATTGTCATGATCATACACCTCTATGCTGTATTTCGACTGGTACGATTTGGACTTGGGACCGACTTGACGGGACCGTAAGCCACAACTCCGAACTCGACCTAAACGCGTTTTATGTGTTGTAATTTACAGTACTTACGTCGTGTACGTTTTATTATATATCATATCCGAGTATGTACGATATAGATCGCGATTGATGGCGGCGGCCGCCGCACGAACTTTATATAGTCTTGTGGAATGATAGAATACGGCAATATCACGTCATTCGTTTTACTGGCGTAATAGCATTTACTCGGAAATATTACAACGTAGGTATACGCGCGTGACCGTATATTATTTTCTGTCAGTCGAGCGATTCGTTTTCCGATAGAATATTATTGAAATTTAATTTTTTACGTTTCGTATTGTATTTATATTTCATACTTGATATTCGGGAATAAATAGACTGGTTCGTAATGTTTTATATAACAAATGAATAGAACATTTTATACATAGCAGATACCTAATTTCAAAATGCACCGAATTAGTATGTGTCTGTGTGTGTGTGTGTGTGTAATGTAAATTCAAAACGCGTGTGTACACTCACGACCACGCACTATATACATTTATTATAATATATTTATTTATTAAATATTAAGTACCTACATAACTACTTGTAATATACACAGAAGTTATGTATAATATACTTATTACAGAATAGTTATATACATTATTAATTTGTTTCAAACAATCGGATATTTTACCGTTTAACTTTGTTATAAAATGTCGTTTATATAATATATATATACAAGTATATTTATTTATATATATTATATTTAATACTAATATGACGTGAAGTAAGTATAGTACACCATTTATACGTACATAATATATGTATTCTATATATACACCCTAACCTTTTTCATCCTAAAATACAGTTACGGTCGTTTACCATTTTAAATCAATAAGCTAAATGGTTCATAAATATAACGTCGTTAATGTTTTATACATATATGTGTGTAGTGTATGTATTATATAAGTATATAAACGAACAAGTAAAAAATATTGATGTATAGCGTTTTTATTGATTAAGCCGTAGTTATAATAAATTTATTAAACTCAACTAAAAAGAAGAAAAAAACTAAAATATTTACCCATTATAATTTCATTGATTTATCAACATAGACTTTTTTTTTTTTTTTTTGCTAATTTATTGAAAAACTTACAATTTTAAGTCGCGTGAAAAAATATTTACGATGAACGAAAACCGGTTTTTTCAAACTTTTGATTTGATTATAAACATACTATTTTCAAGAAAACTTCTCAGTTATTCAAATATAACGCGAAATATGCAAATACACTATGAAAAGTTTTTCCTAGGAATTTATGTGACCTAAACTTGGTTAATCCGTCGTGAAATATAATTTCATCAAGTGTACATGCGACTATACGAGCACTAATAGTTGATGATAGTTTCTTATTATTATACCCGTATATTAAAATACTAGCTATCCCCGCACAGCTTTGCCCGTGCCCAGTATTAAACAGAAATATTTTTAAGATTTAAAGCAAAATGTGGAATCTATTGATTTTATTATGATCTATGCTTTTAAGTTTTTTTTTTTCTGTTTGTAAATCTAAATAAAATTGTCTTTTAAAATATAAGATTTTTTTATACTTTTACCCTTTTTACCTCCTTAAAAGTGGAATTTTCGAGACGTTCTATAGCTTCAAATCTTCCCCGAGGCTTGGCCAATCCATTAGTGAAAACCTTACTAAAATCCATCGAGTACTTTTCGAGTTATGCGCGTACATACAAAAAAAAGGCTTCTATTATATATATATATATAATAGATAATAATAGATAATAGATTGTAAAGTGTTTTAATTGACAAGTCCGATCAATAAATCACATTGACTATCAACTTAAATAGTAATTTAAAAGAACATTATAAATTTTACGAAGATGTTTGTAATATAACAGATAAGTAGATGTCCTAATAGTTTCTATTTAAATGTTTAAGATCAGTAAAGTTTAGTAATGGCGTTCTATAATTAATTCATATTATATTACTACTAAATCATTAAAATTATATTTGAATAAGTCACTACTACGAATAAGCTATATAAAACCAAATCATAAAATATTAGTCATATACAAAATAATATGATAATTATTATCTTTGAAAAATACAAAGAAATATAATCTCGAGGAATAAAAATATGATCTATTAAGAATGTATATTATTTTCACCCCGACTATTGTATTTACTAATAAAACATTTATAAATATAATAATGTTCTGCGATTTACGGAGATTAATAAATTAAATTTTGCTAGTTATATTGGATATTATAATCAATTACCTCCTACCACTATAAAACAGTAACCATTGTCTTATAATATAGTATATGTATTAGTAATAATCGGTAAAAATGTCAAGTCTCTAGAACTATTATAAAAAGTTGTAAAATAATACAAAAAGTTTTCTTTAAATCTGAACCTCCTACGTTCTTACACTATTACTTCTAAAGTACTATCTTCCTCGGGTTTTCAATCTATACGAGCCATTTATATGAAACTTTTAAAACACTCTGAGGAGTCAAATCTCCATCCGAAAACGTATTAATGGAGACATTACACAAAACATCATTGAATAAAACCAATAAACTCATAATTTACTTTTATTTAGAAAAAGATCCGTTTGCTTGAATTTTTTTCTTATTGTTTGGTAAAAAAATCCCAGGTTTAATGAAATATAAACAAAAAATATTATGACTGGAAACTAAAAAATATAATAAAATATCAATATAGTCGACTAAAACGTTATAGATAAAACGTATGAGCTCACGTATTTTATACTTCAAACGCCAATGGCATAAAACAACACTGGCAATTTCCACTATGTGCTATAATAGTCCCTCCGTGATGTTTCGATGGAACTATAATTTTTAATAATATAATATTGCTAACATTATTTTTGTTAAATTTTTAATCTTATTACATTACATTACTCTTTAGTAGATCTTATAAGATAAACTATTGTAGAGGATCATTTAAACAACCATAGTCAAATTTGTATTTTCATCTCTTAACGTCTAAATGTATTTATGCAAAGTTATCAATCAGTCAATATAACTGCCGGGCACTTGGTATATCAAAATATGTTTACTCTCTACAATAAATGTATACAATAAATTATGAAATCAATTATTCGATTTTCAGTTGCGATACATTGAAATATTCATAAAAATATGGATAAAATCCATAGCTTCTGTGCTATTATATAGAAATAAAAAATTCGTTAATAAAATACAAATTCGACTAGAAATGTTTATTGTGACCCCTTCTATAAAAATTGTACTAATACGAAAAAATTTAATATCTACAGATAAATTGCCATCGTTATATCACGGCGAGCCACCCTGTATTGGTATACTCGTACACACCTTCACGAATTATTCATCGAAATCATTTCATATTATTTTCATTAGTGTCAATCTCAATTGTGTCACTTGATACTTTCCCTTCAATCGAACGCAATTATAATATTTATGAATACAAGAGATGAACAATGGTGACATTTAAAATACAGATTGTTAATCATTGGTGCAGCCGGGCGGGGTGTACGGGGGACTTGTGCACCCCCTTGTTTAAAATGTACAACCAAATAAATAAAAGCTTTTTTTACTTTTATATTTCGATTGTTTTGAAGTAAATATTATCAATAATTACAAAAATATACTAGGTATTCTGTATACTGAAACAATGTTTCATTATGATAATTTTACGCATTGTAAAATAATGCATTGCATACATAATAATGAAATAACCGATTCAATAAATCAAGATAAATATTAAAAATATAATATTATTAAAGATTTGTACAGTTTATGTCTAGATATTTTGTCTGTTATTCACGATTGTTTTCAAAACTGTAATTTAAATAACACGATACACTAAATAAGGTAGTGATCCGCATTGCGAACGTGTGAAATACAAACAATTTAACGACGAAACGCACTTTGTCGTTATGACATCTATAGACAGCATTGGAGTTTTTGTGAAATAAAAACACTTGAATAGTTTTTAAGTATTTTATCGTCCCTAGGACGATTCGTACAGTTACTTCCAGCTCGTGTGTGATTCGACCAAAAGGAAACACTTCACGGTCTATTCGTAAGTGCCGCGTCAACTCGAGTCTAATTAAATGTAGATTCTACAACTGCTTATGCACTCGTATTTTGGGCGTAGCCTCTAAATCTAAAAAGAAAACAAATAACGAAAAACAACGCGCCGCCTTGTAATCTTATGAAAAAACAAAAAATATATTTTTGTTCGACAAACACCCTGCAAGTGTTAAATGTGACTTGCCTTGGAAAGTCATAGTCAAAAATATGTATAGTAAAAAAAAACAACAAATATCAATAATATCAGGGATGTACGTATGTATGTAGAACAGCCACGTGTTCTGTTTTATTGGAAAATATCAAAAATATAAAATTATAGTTTATTATTCCGTTTGAAAATTTCACAGACCATTTCAGTTAGTACCGTGTATATAATATTAGTAAACCGTACCTGCAGATTAAACATGCCTATAAGAAGTCGCTCGGGTCTTTAGCCGGTTTCTACATCGATCAATTATGGGTAAACGACGGAACGGCGAGAGTGATCCGTAAAACATATTAATGGCGTGGCGGAAAAAAAAACATCATATTTAGAAACTTACGAGAAAAAAAAAGTTTTAGACGTAACGCAGAAAAATCGAAATCGAAATTCAGAACGTAAAAATTATGATAAACGAGTAGTTGCGCGGCCGCCGTGAACTTTTCATTTTCCGCTATTTCCCCATAGATTACATGAAAATATATAGAATATTATAGTGTCTTTATGATGTTTTTGCCACAGGATTAAACGCAACATATATATTATTATATTTTTTACTTTTACCTTGTAATTGTTGTTGTAAACGTTTCTAATCCGATGAACCACTGTCGATTAAAGAGATTGAAATGTACATCGAAACAATTTTATATAAATACAAAAAATTGCATTGTCCGATTACTATGTTTATGACAACCCAAACCACTAAACGGACATAATTAATAATTTAAGTATACAAATATCATATTTAAAACACTTTCTCTTGTACAAAAAATCCAATAAAAAAATATAAATGTTTAGCAATTTTCGAATATAGTAACTTTTTGTTATTTTTTAGTTCACAATTTTGCTATTTTAGACTAGGCACGACTGTATTTTAATTAAAATACAAATGCAAAGCTTCTTTTAACAAGACTATAATATTGTACCTTTAAACATAAATAATCAACAAGTTTTGTTTAATGATTTGAAATTAATTTTCATGGTTATTTATACGCATTTAACGAACGTTCAAAGATAAAATAAAACGTTTAATTTACAACAATAAATACAAAATATAAAGTACGCGTCATGTACCCATAACAAAAGTCATCGCAACGATTACCATCATCGCTATTTTTGTCGCAGTGCTACAAATAATACATTTGAACAGATCGGTTTTTGGTACAATAATGCGTTTGGTCTACTGGTGATCGACCAAAACATTTTTTAATTCAATTATTTGTCATTCAAATTCGGGATTTCGAACCTCGTATAACATTGTCCATTAGGTATTTGGTATTACTCGATTTGGACCCTACAGTCCATTAAAATAAAGCCTGGTAAACTGCTCGAATGACGACAAATAGATAAAAGCAATTTATAAATGCAGTCATGATTAAATAATTAATTACGAGATTCGTATTGGTTTACAATCAAAGTCCATTTGGCTCACTGGCTTTGTCAAAAGGCAAGTTATATATTAACGGGTGAGAATGTAACAGTCACAGTATGAATAATACGAATACTATGTATGTACCTGTAAACAGTGTAAACAGTACAGTGAATAACTATGATAATTCCTAATATTTTTGATTTTTAATTCGAAAAACGATTCCGAGCACACCTCATTGACTAATGAGAAATTTCGCTAAAAACGGATGTGAATTACTTTACCATTATTTATTGTTCGTCTTGAAAACTGCAGCGAAATTCGAAAGAAACCTTGCCGACATACATTCTGTGTTTGATATTTTTTTACAGGTGATGCGTGAAGCCTTTTTAACACTTTTACCGCCCTAAAATGTGCTAAATAAAAGAGAAAAAGCGCGCAGACCATAGAAAAAAATCTGCTAGTTCCACTCACGAAAACATAAAAGAAAAAAAGCAGCAAAGGCGATCATCAATAAAACCTATATAGGTACTTACACCACAATGGCAACAAAAAAAAAATTAGATCTGCATTTTATCATGCTTGACGCGTACATGCTTTACACATGGAAACATTATAATAAAAAACTATTTTATAACTTTATTAGTTATAATTTATCATTTTTTTAAATAAAATATAAACACTTTGGCGTTACCTAACTGTGCACACACACACACACACACACACAGAGTTTGGTCTCGAGTTTTGTACACAGTATTGTTAATATTAAAGTAAAGCCAAAGACGCCAAAATATATTATAGTACGCGCACTGTAGTTTTCCTTCGAATTTAATAGGGTTTGTATTCTGTTTTTACTGTGCACAGGAAGGTTATAGCCAACAACTTGAAAACTTTGATCTCCGTCAAGTACTTGGCGAAAACAAACATTAACTTTCCCATCATAATATATAATTCCTAGCTACTCGTGTTTTCTTTGGCCAGTTCCTTTCCAGAATACAAGGACTAAAGGAGAAAAAAAATTTGATGCTGTTATTATCAGCGGATCCGCTTTATCTACCTATTAGTCTACTAAATCGGCCTTTGACAACACATTTCTCTTTTCACATGTAGGCTCTAAATATATATATAAAAGCTGTAAACTAATATAAAATAAGAATCAAAGAAGAAAATATCATCAAAGAAGAAATCATAAAGGAAATGACCAATAGTCAAAAACTATGAAAAATATTATTTATTTTACATTGTGTAAATTCTATGAGCGCGAATTAAAAAGCTTCGTTTTACAATAATATTTATAAATGTAAATATTTCAATGTGATTATTTTATTTACAAATGACAACAGTCAATTTATAAGATTTATAGCACCTCAAAAATGCCATAATAATTTTATGATGGTTCAAAAATTGTAATTTGTACAGAGCCGTCACTTTTGGACTTGCCGAATGGAAAACACCAAAATCCTGGATAATATTAATGAAAATATTATTCGAGGAGTTATCCGCTCCTCGGATCATTTCCTAATTGCATCGCCGTTACAGAACACAAGCACACCTGCACAACGTGTTTTCAACGCATTAAAATGTTCTTCCGAACAAAATTAGACCGACTATAAATGCCAGTCGACTTGGCTTTTCGTCTTTTTTAACAATATTAATTTGTTTCTAATTCGCAGGAAAAAAAAAACAAAATAAATAAATAAAAAACCGAGACGAAACGAAACGAAATTTCTCTGCCCTCTGAAAATTTCGCCGGAAGGCATTTCCCCGAAAATGAGCGGTACACTAATAAATAATAATATAAAACACGTATATATATCGTTGTGGCCGAGACGTACGTCTCGGCGGCGGTCGAGCGACGTATAAAACTGAAAACTACAATAATAATGGAATGGCGCGGCGCGATCGCGAAGGGACGAAAAGGAACGAATAAAAATCCGTACCTATGACAACACGCGCGTGTGGTGTACGGCGAGTGTGTGCGACGTACTCTACGAGTGCGAGAGGAAATAAAACGGCGAACGACGCGAGAGAGCTCGGCGCTTGATGGATGGAGAAAAACGAGGAGAAAAAAAACGCGCGCGCTCGGAAAAACATGACGGTAACGTATAAAAACCGCGCGCGTAAAAACCGACGGGAGAAAAATAAAAAAGTAATAATAATAAACAATAACGGCGGAGAGAGGACGCGCGAGACGGCGGCGGGCGACAAATCAGAAAGAAAAAAGAAAAAAAAGGGAAATAAAATCAAAATCGAGACTCGAGAGGAACCCCTCTCGACGTCGTCGGGTTAATAAAACATACTGGCGCAGGCGCGCGGGCCTGCGTCTGGTCGAGCGGGCGGGTCGGCCGCGACGACGGGGCCGGTGACACCGACCTACTCGGCGGCGGCGGCGGCAGCGGCGGCGACCACAACGGCGGCGTACCGCGGTTATCACGGATACCCGGGTACCAGCTACTCTCGTCCACTCGCCCGCGCTATCAGTCTTATCACCGCGGCGCTGCTCCGGGACCTTTTGTAAATAATAAATTTTCGTTTCTCTCCACACGATACGTTTTTTTTTTCATACGGTCCGTATACGATTCGTAGAATGTGTACCACGCGTTTTTGATCGTCGAGCTTTTTTCGTCGGGTTTTCATTTCGATATCCGTCTCGCGACGGACACGCGATCTACCCCTCCCCGGGTGTGACGGCCGTGCCGCGTGTGCTTTTACGGTGCGTGCGTACGCGCGCGTTGTCTGTGTCAACAGCTGCCGTCGTCCTCTCACGCTCCGGGACGCGGCAACACGACGATGATAATAACATGATCCGACCGCGGCGACCGTGATAATAGCAGTGCGCGCGATACTTCCGTTCCCGGCGGCCGACCTCGATCGATATGGACTGCAGCTGCGAGGGCCGTCGACACGATACGTCGTCCGCGGACTACAACGGCCCGATCGCCGACAGTAGCTGATCGTCGTCGTCGTCGCGTCGCGTCGTGTCACTGCTGCTGGTGGACGACTTCGATCGAACCGCGTAGGCAGCCAGTGCGAGAAAATCCCCTGCACCACAATGGCGGAAAGCGAAAAACTGGAGCACCAATGCCTTGTAAGCTATCGTCGTCGTTTCGCTCGCTACTACGTGAACGCAATGATAACGTAGTTATTGTCGTGGCGTAATAGTTACATACTCGCGCAATGAGTATTCGATTTTTTTTCATTTTTTTTTTTTTTCCAGCAAAAAGAATTCGAGTGGGTTTTGAATGAAGAGGTGCACTCGATACTACATCAACTGAACATCATACTCAACGTGAGTAGCTATATTTCAACTTCTGTACAATTGTGTGTGTGTGTGTACGTCGTCAATTTGTTTCGTTGTAGGAATGCGTACGACGTTTTCCTTCGTGGGACAATGACGTCCAAGTCAAACAAGAAAAATTTGTCTTGTCCACGTCGCCTGATCAGTTGAAAAGCATCGTATCCATTTCCGGCGATACCATACTTCAGGCGGTAAATGCTCTTCAACCTATCTCTTTACAATATCCTGTCAATGCTCATTTACTGTATGTAATGACATCCCATTATTCACTCATCTATCATCATTAGTTTTGACAATACAATCGATAATAGCCTTTCAAGGTCGTTTTACTTGCAATATTTCTCACTCTATGTATGCTTACCTTGATTTATTAATAAAACATTAGAAATTTTTATTTTATTTGACATAATTATATCGGTTTTGACAATCCACACCAATCGCACTACTTTTACAAAATTTGTTTCATTTCTTAACTTCACTCACTTGTATCTCATAACAATTATAATTCCCGGCCGCTGATGTCCCCCTTTAACACTAAATTTCATTCTGAAAACTTAATCGTCGAGCTGTAATTGTTCTAAACAAAAAGCCCTTGGCCATAAAAAAAAGAGTTATAATGTTTAAATAATCTATGAATATGGTTTTTAAAATTATGTACATAGATTATATTTAAAACTAATACAGCATTAAATACATCTTGTCTTCATTAGAAATGTTAAATTCTACTATTTTCATAGACTAGGTAGTATTTTATGTTTTTTACTTAAAACTAAAAACTACCATTTGTACATTTTTAATTCCATTTAAATTGTATAATCTTATATTTTCAAGTATTTTAAACATTAGCATTGACAAGATTTGAAAAAATTACTTTATAATAAATTTGTCATGTACCTATAAAAAATCATATATTTACCTATATCTGCTAAAATTTCATTGAAAATGCACAATTATTTTATTGTTCATCAATTCATAATTAACTTTATAAAATATATTATAGGACATACAATTTAAAGTGCAAAGACATCAGCAACAAATAATGTATCGGACAAATATCCGTCATGACTGTCCGTGGAAACTGCATCAAGTTCAAGATGCGGGCAATCATTTGAGACAAGCCATTTTGCAAATTGAAAAAATAGACAAGGAAACTATTTTCAAGTATTGTTTTTACCATTTTTTTTTTTTAATTTTCTTGGAACATTTTGCTTTACACATTTTTATTTATTTATAACCTAGTTCCTCTGAAGAAGTATTGCATATTCTACGGAATTTATTAGGATGTTTACAGAGAGGCCGTACAAGTCTCATAGTTCCACGTAAACGAACAATTGATGATTTAATTAAAAGCAGAAACATGGTAAGTGGCCTACTTAATTGAAATATTTGTTGTGTAATGAAATTGCTAAGCCAATGGTTACGTTTGTTTCAGAAGTGTTTGACGCCCAACTTACCAGAAGATTTAGCAATTAGTTTTTACATTCAAAGTCATAAACTAATATTTGCTGTTTATCAATTGTCTAATTCACATGGTGCAATGAAGTACGACACGTATCAAGCTGAATGTACAGTACCATGGTTGAATGAAGTCCTTGTTCTTTTTACAGTCGCTTTACAACTAGCCCAACAACTCAAAGACAAGGTTATTACTAGTTTTTTATTTCATGAAGTAGATTAATACTCAAAATCATTTTTTTTTTTTATACTTAGATCTGCGTATTTACTCAATACAGAGATATTACTCAGCTATCGCGACCAGTGTCCAGCATTGCAATACATTCATAAGTATTTATTTATTTATTTCTATTACTATTATTTAATTTGATTAGTTGATCAAAGATGAAGAATATTATATACGTTTTGTATATTTTTGTTTGTTACCGATTTTCTTCAACTATCTTTTTGTAGCAATAATTTATACCTAGCTTATTTTGAATATGTATAAATCATCATTTTTGTTCATTCAACTAATTGTAATTTTTTTTTTTTTTTGTTTACACCAACGCCTAGAATGGACTTGTAAAAAAAAACCTTTAATTTTCTTGTCCACTCTACAACAACAGTATTGTTTGATAAATAAAAATGTAATAATATTAATTGTCAAAATCATTGATAATATGGTTTATTTTTGACACGACACTCGTTTGTTTTTTCGTAGTGACGGTGATAAAATAACTCTATACAAGTATTCTTTCTACTAGGATAACATGTGTTTAGTATCGTAAGTTATATTTTAATGTTTCTAGGACAATAATTTTGATCTGAATAATCTTTTAGATTTATAGTACATGCTCATGTTCTAGTTTTATATTACACGGTTTAGTGTATATGTTTAGAACATTTGTGGTTTTATTCTCCTTTGATATTTTATATTTTATTTGATGCCAGCTAATAGTTTTTAATGTTATTTGATTGAATAACTTTGTTTTAAGCCGGCTGTACTATTATATAATCATTAAACTAGCAATTATTTGTTATAAGTTGTTAAATTTTTTTTTTGAAAATTATACAATCCGTGTTAAACTAATTATTAATAAAAGTGGAAATTAATTTTTTAGGACTTAAAATTATTCCCACTTGTTTTCATAAACTCCAACTATGGCCATTTAAATCCTAATTCGTGTTAGAATACTACATGTATGAGGGCATTTGAACACATTTTAAGACGGTTTATATTGTTTACAATTTAGATACAAATTAATTCTGAACGCGTATGTTTCTTCTTAAAATATGTGTATAACTTACAAGACCCCTACTGAACTATTATACCAAACCAAATCGTTTCAGAAACGATTGACAGTGATTCGTATACAATTTATAATTTGAATAGTATTTATTTTAAACCTTTTTAGCAGCGCCCAGAGTTATAAAATATGTAATGTAAATCGTCATTCATACCTTTCTCACCGGCCCATCCAAATTATCGACTGTTGCAATAATTGAGTGCACTTGAAAATTTTCAATTGATTTTATCAAGGAATCTATAACATTGAATTGATGTTTAAAACAACCAATGTATACATAAATAAAGCTATTTTATAGAATGTACGGTCTGGAATATATACAAACACCTTTATGACATTGTTACTTGGATATTAAATTGTTTACGATATATTATTTGACTTTTTTTTCCACAACAGTAATGTTGGTTCGACAACAGACTTAAGAGTCTATTGTATATTAGGAAGATGGTTATGCAGCGGTTTTCCGTTGCCATCTATGCAGACGCGGATCTATTTTTTCGTGAATCGTGTGACCCGACAGAGTAAAATTATGTTAGTAAAAAGGTATATTTGATATGCATTTGATCTTTTTTTGTCTATTCACCCGGAGAGCATTTTGAAATCCTGGATCCTTGCGTGCATCAATGAATACTTCTTTTTGACTTTTATGAATGAAAAATATCAAATAGGTTATGTTGTATTAAATAAGAATTTTCAAGGCAACCTCTAAAAAAATACCTGTAATTTAAACTAATAGTAAGTCAAATTTATAATTAAAGAAAAATTTATCTCCTTTGTATTTTCCTGTATGAAAATTCAACTCAATTTTTTATAAATATTTTAACAATTATTGTCAATGTATATTACAACATTCATCATCATTTAATGGACATTTATCTGGATAATTATGATAAAACCAACACTTATGTTTCTTCCAAATTTTACCAACGTTTTTAACTGGTTTTCTGAATCCAACTGCCCCTTTTTCGACCACAAAAATATATCTATGATTCCTCAACAGCGTTTGCAAACCACCGCATTCTTTTTTCAATTTTTTCAGTCTCTCAGCGCCTACTTGTTTTGCTAAGTCGGCTAAAGTGATTCGACACTTCCATCCGCCGTCAGCACTTTTCATTAAAGCATCGGCTACACAATTTACTACACTGCTAATCAAGTCTTTATCTAATTTTGTACAATTTCTAACCCTTTCCTCGGGAGGTCTAGGTACAAACTGAACATTTTCATTGAATTTAGAATTTGCATAGTCTTCTATATCTTGTACGACTTGATGCACTTCTTGGGGTAGATAATTTTTCGACCAACCAATGATACATGTTCGTTTTGTTGAAGGTATACGAAGACGGTCAATCTTGACATTAAATTTAAAGACATTTACGCATGTTTTTTCCAAGTATTTCAAATAATCATGATATTGACTAAGAGATGAATCCACGCGTTGGTATCGAGAGCCGTTGAATTCAAAAGGACAGCACGGTAGAAGGAAAAAATTGCAATTAAAATTACTGCGTGAAGCAATTACGGGCACCCAAGGAGACAGTTCATCTGAATGGTTTCCTATGATCCAATCGGCTTGAGGGAATTTACATTCCGGCGATGAAGGATCAACACTAGTTACCTACAATCAAATTCAATTGTTTAACTAAAATTTGTATTAAAACGATTTAGCTCATAAATCATACCAAATTTATGAAAAACTATTTTATGGAATACTTATAATATGAATTTGAGTGGCACAATAATTTTATAACAAGTAAACTTTACGGTATAATTAAATTGTAGCTCACCTTCAACACTGTAGTTTGTGGATATTGAGCCCACATTTTCCTGGATCTAACATCCAATCCGACTCCATTATATCCCTCGCTATTTAATATATGCACAAGTAAACCGTTACCACAGCCCATATCAACAAAACTCGGTTTGGTTTCGCCCCATAATAACATCAAGTATGTGGCCGTCGCAATGTCTTTATGTATATACTTCTTAGGGTCTGTTACTTCTGTCCAAACCTTAAAATATAATTTCATTATTACAATCAATATTGTTACAGTACATTGGACATTATAATCATAATAATAATAAATATAATTTTAAACTAACATCCATTAACGATTTGGCATATTTGTCTTTCAAACGACCATACAAATGACAGTACATTTTTACACAAATGTGTGATAATGAAGATATTGTTGGTGCAGATCCTTTGTCATTTATGGCCCAGTTGAAGAATTTTGGAAAAAATATGTGTGTCAACCAGTGCAATGTTTTTTCATGATCATTTGATTCATTTTCTAGTACAGCAAAATGTAGTTCTAACTCCTGGTCCTTAAACTGAACACTATAAGCATATTTATCCATACTTTCTCCGTTCTTAGGAGTGCAATCATAAAACATGGCACTATGGTTTTTTTTGTCTAAAATAATTCAAAATCATTAGATTCTATTACAAATTCTAAGAAATCATCATATAATTACCCAAAATGCTCAGACGTAAATAATCATTCCAGTTGACAGGTTTTTTAGTCAAAAGTTTCCAGACTTCCACTTGGACGTCTTTGCCGTTGCTTAAGCCTAATTTATTAAAAGTTTCCACCGGGTTTTCAACCCAACAGGTTGATTGGTCAGCTAACAAATTAAAGACATTACTCGAGTCGCCAGCTAATGAATCGGATACAAGTTGTTCGGCTCCCATCAGGTGTTTAATCAATAAATGCGGTTTAGTGTTCCATACGCTCACAGCACTATAAAACTTATCGACGGTCAAGTCTGCAGAGTGCAATTTTTTCAAATTTATCCAAGACCACGTCATGATGTTCAAGTCTCAGATCCAATTTTGAATTTTTGGCGATTTTCTGCGCCTGACAATACTAAAAAAAAACCTATCAATTCATTGGCATTAACAAAAAGTACATAAATAATTTGACAAAATAACAACAAAACAATATATTAAAATTCAACAAATTAACAACACGATTTAAGATAAACTTAAATCGATGTAAGAACTATAAAGTATGACTTTTTAAATTATTCGAGTATTTGACCACGTTTTGATAAAATATTATATGATATCGTTATCACAAGAAATTAGAATGTACCGCGGTTATCTACAGCTGTGGAATGTACTAATCATAAAAGTGCGATTGTGGTAAATTTTGGATTGAATCGAAATTTGAATCACACAATTAAATTGTTGACAAAAATATTTAGGAGGATACCTCTTAAGCATTTTTCAAAATATTTATGTGCAAAAAAATTAGAGATTTTAAAAATTTAAAAAAAATGAACTTTTCCAAGGATCATAGTGAGTTTACTATTGTTAATAACTCTCATAAAGCCTATGTATAAAGTTAGGAAAATCTACTATAGGCGTTTTGTATTGAATTTTCAAGATATTTTGTCCAACCAAAATTGTTTAATCAATATTTTACATTAGAGAACTCTAACATTTTAAATGACTATGAATTGCAAAAAAAAAGCAAATCCTTTAGAAAATTATACAATATAATATATAGAAAATAGTAATATAATTATTATACAGTAAAAATGTGAAGTCCCTGTGGTTATTACTTTTGAGTTATGGCACAAAAATTATTTGATTTCAATGAAAACTGGTGCGCCATAAATTTTGCAATAAACAACTAACTTTAACAGATATTACATAATGTTTTTTTTTTGTTTTGATGATCTTGAATTCAGCTTCATTGATTTACTATAGTTTTAAGTATAAAATCATTTACTATTATTGAGAAATTTAAATTAGGTATACCATTTATACCAACGTGTATACTCACTGTGTATGAAAAAATCCTCTGAGACTACTATCAATTTATTGGTTTGATAATTTGTTGTTGTTTTTTTCTCTGGTATTTCGATCAGCCATCAATTGATATAAGTAATTTTCTGATACTGTCCAAATTGTTAACAAATTACCTAATGTCAAAACAATAGCATATAAATATAATCTCACTTAATGGTTCATTTATTTACAACAAATGCAATCTCATAAATATAAAAAAATAAACAAAAATAAAATAGTCGTGGTATAATAGTGCTCATACAGCTTAAGTATAGATTACACATAAATTCATTTTGGACATAGTAAATAGATACATAATAATAATGTGGACAGCGTCTGTTTGAGCAAATTGTGTTTTTTAACATGAGCTTATGTCTGAAGTAGTCACATATTTTACTTTACATATTTACACTTAACGTTTAAATTACATTGAATAATCGTTATATATAATACAAATGGAATGCATAACTTCATTAATGGTTACAAATTATTAACATAAATATTATCACAGAGCCTGTTTAAAGGCGAAATTCGGAATGTCAATTTTACAAAAATGTCATTTAGTTTACATTTGTTTTTGGCAGCACAAATAGTTATCAAATAATTTAAACTCTTAATCTCTAAGTGATGTAGTAGTTAACATTTAACGTTCCAGAACACTATAATATTGTACCACCGTATAGCATAATCAATATTCATCAAAAATAAATTAAACAGAAAATATTCATAACACTATTTGGGAAATTAAAACATTGATCTCTCAACTAGTTTCTATTAATTTACAGGCAAAAACAAATGTACTCATTCATTTCAATGAACACAATAATAATAAATAATAATAATAATAGTAATAATAAAGTTAGGTACAAAAATGTGGAAGGCAAATAAAATTTAATTCTTAAAAGTATTAAAATTATTCTTGACTTTTATTTTTGTTCATTTCTTCTTCAGCCTTGATCACAATCTCCAGAACTCTACGTTTGATCTCTGCTTGGTAAATATGAGGTAGTGCTTTGGTCGTTTCAGCCATACTATAAAAAAATAAATCTACAGGGTGTATGCTCTGGTTGGCATGACTTTGTTGTTGGTGTTGAGTGTGGTAATAATGATTCATGTGGTGTTGATTAAGTTTAAGTTGAGCAGACGAATCGGCCTCTTTAGCAGCGGCGGCGGCTGCAGCTGCTTCAGCTGAACGTTTCACCCGTTTCGCAACTCTATGAAGTGGCTCATGTTTGCCGTTACTTAAAATTTCCACGTCTGGATATAGGAGCTCGTCGTCTACGCCACCATCGTCGTTGGAATAACTACCAGGCATCTCTTTCACCTCTACTCGAGGTTCAGGCATTTCATCAAAATCATATGATAAATTGTTGTACGGACTAGAGGACCCATCTGTTTTGCAATCATCGTAATTGCCCGAGTAGTCTTGGTAAGCACTTTCCAAGTTTAACATTTTCTTGAGCGAATAACTGTGAACAATCAAGTATCAATGTGGTGAATTAGAAATGTTTTAAAATATTAACCAACGCGATAATTTAAGTAATACTACCTATTATAACTACAAAGACCTTATATTTATATGCATTTACATGTTGGTAAACATGTCCACAGAAATGTGGACGATTTGTATAGCAGAGTGTGCATAGAGAAACATTTTATTTTATACATAATGCTTATCCTAGGGATGACAGCATGTTTGAAGAATTTGCACATTTAAGCATATTTGGTAGAAAAGTTGGTAAAAATATTTATTTTTTTTCACTGTAGATAATCACAGACAATATACTGTATTGATAGGAAACACTGAAAGAACGTGAAACACTGTATCTTATATTCTTGTAAAGTATGTTTTATTACGTGCGTGAGTAACTCTTAGTTGAAATTATATTTAATAGAAATTAAATTCGTGCATTCGTAAGTTTTGAAATTTCAAAACATCAAAACAGTGTTACGACTTCATAAAATTATGAATTAAAATTGCTCTCTATACGAAATGAATAAATCAAAAACTATTATATATTTTAATAACATCAATTAGCTTGGCGGGCCGGTTCAAAGAGCTCGGCTGACCGTAGCTCGAAGATTGGAGACCTCTGGTGTAGACTATAAAGAATAATCCAATAAAAATCACTCATTTGTTTAATTTCATTTTGTTCCTGCATTTACAGTATACTAGCTGAATAACCCGGCTTCGCCCGTGAACAGTTTTTCCCGGTATGAGGGAGGGGGTTAGGGCGTCAAGTGCTCAATGTTATTATATTTCTAGATTTCTGTATATACCTAATATTATTTAGTATTGAATTTATAGTTGATTATATTTAGGAGATACGTACGTATGACGTAATATTATACGTATTTTATTATTGTATATAAATCACGACGTGGTCATCGAAACCGCGATATTATAATAATGCACTACAGTTGTTTTCTAATAGTTTCGAAGAACGTACTCGTACGTTCGCGTATTATATAAACCCTCAACGGCAACAACATTTTCTTCTCTCTTATACTTTTATCGATAAAAAAAATTGAGTTCACATTGAGTCACGGGGCCACAGGGAAACATAATGTAGGCATATTATACATAGATAGCTAAATTACCCGTCGGTGCCGGGTTTAAGTATAAAAAATATGTATGGCCCGGCGTTAACCACCCCAAGACGGACGATTGCCCCGTTAGTTCATCCGGCCTGGCTACAGCCAAGGTTAATTTTAATCGGTATATAATAAAAATAATAATATTTATGACTTGATTTCAAAAAAATCGAAACAAAAAAAACCGTTTTCAATTTTTATCCCTTTTACCCTTTTTAACCTAGGGGTTAAATTTTCAAAAATCCTTTCTTAGTGCACGGTGAAATGATAATGGCTTACCCTCCGATTTGCATAAACGGCAAAAGGAATTCCATCTCTCTTTGATACTTCCATGGTTTCCCCTCGACGAATGGTAAACCGGGTTTAAGATTCAATCCCTTGGTGCGTTTGATGGACACGCGGAAATTATCACGCAGACGCTTCCAACGTAATTTTACATCGTTTACTGTAACATATGACAAAAAAAAAAAAATGTAATATAATTTCATTACGTTTCAATTTAATTTCCGATAGTTTAATGGGAAATAAATTAAAATCCCGTAATCGCATACATCAAATACGTGTATAGAGGAAGAGCATGGGCGCAATCATGGTCACTCACGAAGTGAAGTGGATCGTTTTTTAAAACGCGATAATTTTTTTTCTTCGGCCTACCAAATCTTTTTGCAAGATCAGTTCAACAAATTGGATATTTCAGGTCTCTGAATGACGTGACAATGCGATTAAAATAAATATAAACTGCTAAGTTTGAGTATTATGATAAAAAAAAAAAAAAAAACGAAACGAGATAATAAACAACAAACTAAAACAGAAAAAAATCCGGACGTGCGCTGTTTCGGATAATTCTGTTAGTCTTCGATTTCGGTTTAAAATACGCTGATACGTAGATCCCGCACGAGAGATTATATTAACGCCCGAGTAGTAAATCCTACACGCGTGCGAGGCGGCGATAGCATTCAAAACCGTTGACGACGATCGTATTATATTATTATAATCGTATTATTATTTCGATTTTACGGGACGGCGTGCGACGGACGCGCGTGGCCGTCACTATATAGTAGAGTCGTAACGCGCGTACAATAATAAACACCAAATACACTTTAGAATAAAGTACATTACAATATTATAAATGTATACGAAAACAACGTCGTAACAATAAACGACCTAGTCACGACGACGAGTATACCCGGCCGTACCAGCACGAGGTGGGTACGAGTCGACGACTGCGGTGATTTTACTTTCACAAAGAAAAAAAAAAAACAAAAAACGAGTTCGGATGTTTGCGCCGCCGCCGCGCCGTCGCTACGGGATAATGTTTTCCTCGTTAAATCGTGTGACAAAGGTCAAAATTGTTAAAATCGTTTGATAAATAACGCGCGTGTTTATAGAGGTACCTGTCGCGACCGTAACAACGTGGGGGTCGCCACGTGGGTAACGTGTGTTTGCGTATTAATCATTATCACCGCGTCGAACACGAAAAATGTTAAAAAAAAAAAAAACACAATATGATATTATATGAAAACGCCGAGAGATTAGTTTTTTTTCCACGTAATTATTATTGTTCGTTTTTTTTTTTTTTTTTTTTTGTTTATCCAACGACCGACGAGAACGGCCGAAAAGCGGGCAACAAGTAGAGTACCCGTAGTATTCGCACGGATACGCCGCGGCGACGTCGATCCCCACACATCGGGTCGTTGTCGTACGGAATATCATTGAAATCCGTGCCCTCTCCCGGCGGCCGTCCCGCGTACGACTGACGGCAGAGCCGGAGACTCTAGATATCTCAAGGGCGCGAGTCCGCGGCGGCGTTATTATTTTAAATATTATATTATCAATAACGCGCGGTGCCCGAACAACAACAACAATCGGCTAATTCGCACACTGCGATAATAATTGGCACAAAACGAGTTCTCCGGCGGCGTGGACGATTTTAAAGACGACGAGACGCGCGTATTATAGGCGTGCCGTATATATATATATATATCGTTATTGTTGTTCGGCGACATTACCGGACGCGCGTGTTTGATCGAGTTATGTTTGTTTTTTTTTTTTTTCCGATACTTGGTTTGATTTTTTTTTCGAACATTATTATTATTATGTTTACCTGCGACCAACGGGCGGTCATAACACGTTCGATCAACGTTAAACACGACCGATGACGTAGACGTTTGTTTGTCGACAAATATTTGTTTTACAAGTTTAAACGCAAAACAATTTGCGGAGGGGAAATGCTCTGAATTAAAAAAAAAAAAAAACGTCTCGTGTTTGTATCTCCGATCAAAAAAAATCACAGTACCCATATATTAATAAAATAATGACGATATAACTGTCTATTTAATGTTTCAAAAAATACGCCGGACACGCGTTAAGAAATCCACTAGCCGGACTAGGACGTTTATTCGTGATTGTTTTTCGCGACGTCAATCGATTGTAATCGAACATTTCGCTAGATTTTAGATTAATTTTAGATTTTAGAGCATTCTCTTCGTCTATAATTAATAAATCGATATTTACCGTAATAATAAATTAATTGCTATTATGAAATAATAAATTCGCATTATTATTAATACGCCGGTCGGTCGCGTCGAGTGTTATATTGAAGGCAAAACGACATTTAATTGCACGCGCCCTAATAGGTTCAACGTAAATATTATAATATTTTAATCATTAATTATATTAATAAAAATTCTACGATGTCCCACCCATTCCAATGTAGCAATAATTATTATTTTTCCGCGAGACTTGTATGCGTCATCTTTTGTTCTCAATTCGCCGTTCAACTCGAAACGTGTAAAAATACTAATAAGAAATCCTACCAACTCTAGGTCGAAAGTCGAAACATACTACATAGTTTATTGTTGACAGATGTGATAAAAAGCCTTCTCGACAATATTGATTTGAAAAGAAAATAATAATCCCTAAAATTGCATTATTATTTATTAAGTACGGTAGGTATTACCATAAAGGTGCAGTGGCGTGTCCAGGAATTTTCAATGAAAGGGGATGTTTTAAGTAATAATGGGCACATTCGGGTTGGGTCGTAGATAAAATGGCCTGTCATAGAGGTGAGCTACTATTAGGCCATAACACATTTGGGCACAAAACGATATTTTCACCGAGAAATTAGCAAAACGACAGGGAACACGCGTTTAGGTACACGTTTTTTGGGGCACCAAAAATGAATACAACGTTTGGGTACATCACATTTTAAAAATAATACTACGTTTGGATACCAACGTTAAGATTAGTTGAAATTGTGAGATATTCTCACTGTTATGTAACAATTACGATTAGTATACAACAAACGATTTTACTTTCGTCTTTATTCATTCTAAATTCACTAAATTCATAAGACGAACTTTTTACCACGACGACTGGTTTCAAATTTTTATCTGTGCCCGAACGTGTTGGCTTATTGGGTCAGCGCGCCCAAACGTTCAGCGCCCGCTACTGGTTGGGTCCCGGATACAAAAAGGTTGCATACTAGTTGAGTCCGTAAGCCGCGCGTATGTACGTGAGCTTTCGCGCGTAACAATACACGGGATCGTGCAACAACATTGCGACACGGGTGTTCCGAAATGGAAAACATCATTAATATTATTACAAGAAATAGAGTATTATACTGTGATGTATTATCCGGGGTATTAACATTTTATCTATTTTATCATTACTACGATGTAAACGAAACGAGACACTAAACTGAAATTGTTAGATAAATTTTAGATTGTGATTTGTATGTTGTCAGTAATAGTCGAACCTTCTCTGTAATTATTAGTCATATTTTTCATTAGATTTTGATAATATTTCAATAAATGTGTGGAGAATAATATTTTATTTCAAAAACAATAGGAACACAATAATTACAAGTGTTCTGTAATTACTACCTGTAAAAGTCCGGGATCTAACTTGGTCGAATATCGGGCACCGGAATCAAACTAGTAAACACCGGTAATAATACATTTTAACGAATTACGAGTATAGCTTCAAAGGCACAGATAGGGGAGCTTTAAGGGCCAACCTCCCATAATGATTATATATATAACCCTTGTCCAACGAGATATTTTAGAATCTATAAGGTATTTATTACACTTCTAAATCTCAAGTTTTGTAGCTCAAACTCTGCACTGTACGCTCCTGTTGGTGAAACTTTTATACCTGCCCACTCTACCCGGGTATGTTTTGGGAGGAACAATAAATACTGAAACGGAACGGTTGCATAATAGGTTTGTCGTTATGATTTTATCGCTATCTGCTAACATAAAAGTAAATACAGATTTAAGTCATACGATTTGGATAAAAATCACGTATTGTAATTACAACATTATAACATTTAACCGAATACAAATAGAACAATGTATAAAGTCGGTGATACTGGCGCTCGGCTTAAAAAAGTCAATGGATAGTGGGGTGGGGATGGGGGAGGGGGCGAGTGACACATCCCGATCACCAGGAGCGCGTAACATTTTAAATACCACGACGATCGAACGATTGTCATTGATTTGATCGAAATGTATTGTATACGAATCGGGCGCGTTTTTAAACCGTCAGAAACTCGAGGAAAGCAGCTTATTTTTTCGCCGACCCGGGAATAAGGCTCCCTACTAGAAATTTCTCGGTATACCGAACACGGCCTATCCGACCGCGACTGCTGACGACGACGACGACAACAACAAGTCAATGTCGAGAGAAACGTGCAGCGAGGCGCGCGGCGGCCAAAGAGCTGCGCGCACAGCGAGAGAGACGGCGGCGGCGGCGGTGGCGGGTACGGCGTTCCGGCACAGAAACGACGTTGCCGGCGCGTATCGCCGCCGTCGCCGTCGCCGACGACGACGACGCGGCAACCGGTGGAGTTTTCACCCTTCGCCGGAGGCGGAACGCGCGACGCGCACAGCAGACGACGCCGAACGCGTCCGCGTACGCGCGGAACGTCGTTATAAGATTGGCGACACTGCGGGCGAACGCGCCCGTCCGCCGCCGCCGTCGTGCGGGCGTAATAATACGTGCCGCGGCGGCGGTCATCAAACCGCTCGGCCCATCCGGTTTCGTCGTGGTATTTTTTTTTCCACCCGTCTCCCACTCCCTCTGCCCGAGCCGTCGACGTTCGCACACGCACGCGACGCCGAACAAAGGAGACGCGCTCGCTCGCTCGCGACGGTGGCGACGGCGGCGGCGGCACGGCGGCACCGATAATCCCGTTCGCGTTTTGCTCGCGCCGCACGTTTCCAGACGCGCGGCGAGGGCGGCCGTGACCGTCTCTCCTCGGCGGTGGGGAGTCGGGGGGTATCGCCGCGTCGTATTATTATTATTTCATTCTCGTCCGTTTCAAAACAACCCCTGCAACATGTGTGTGTGTGTGTGTGTGTGTGTGTGTGTGTGTGTATCCCCACCACCGTTTTGTTTTTGTTTTTATTTTCTACTCCCGTCCGCGGTCCCGAAGCGCGAAAACATCTCGCCGTCACCGCCACGATAATATTATACACCACCTCGCGCGCCCCGAAAGGGACGGGAAATGATAATGACGACAATAATAACAAAAGCGTTTTTTGTTATTATTATTAGTTATTTGCCAACGTTTTGATAGTATTATTTATAGACGAGGCGCCGCCGTCATTATCGGTCTGCCCAAGCCGCTCACCCCCCCCCCCTCCTCCTCCTCCGCGTCTACTCGTTCTCGGACGGGTGACCGGCCGAGAAATTAGCGCCTCGCCACCTCCTCCTCGTAACAAGATAAGTAATTCAGTAAGATTGTATTATCAAATCTCGTCCCACAATCGTTGAGATCTCTTCGGAACGAATAAAACAATGTATATTTATGTATATATATATATATATATTATGTTTTATATTTACCGGGCATGCCGAGTTGGTCGGCGACTTCTTTCCACGCCTTGTCCCTCTTGTCGATGTACTTGTACTGGTCCTCGTCCGTGTCGTATAGTACCTGGTGCTGTTTGATTTTATTGATCATT